>JAOUZG010040955.1:2968318-3038614 GCA_026289955.1 Argiope argentata | reverse complement strand
TATATATATATATATATATATATATATATATATATATATTCAAGATCATAAGTTTCTTTTAAAACTGAACCTGAAGAGAAATAAATAAAATTAGGCAGAGTATAAATTATTTCAAATCAATACTTAAAAAGAACAACTTCATTCGAAATGTCTGTTCACCGTTACATTCTTTTAAAACGATATTAATTATAATAAATACTTTTCTGATAAAATTTCAAACAAGGCTGCAATTAAAATTCATCTTTCTTATCCCAATATCACATATATTATTAAGAGTAGAATGATAATCAAAATTCCGAATTAGATATATATTATCGGATAATATTGAATAATATAGTATATCATGCTATTTTACAAAACAGAGAATGCCTTTGTTAAGACTTACTCTGCTAAATTATCAGCCGTATGAGGTTCCAGTGTCGTGGTTATTGGAGATATAGTAGACATAAGAGTAGAATTTTTGATCGGACACCCTGAGATTGAGACTGGCAATTTCGCATGGCCAATATTTGTCTGTGCGCTTCCAAAACTGATCCAAGCTGTAAAAGCCAGAGATACCAATAGGCCAATCACTGCACCCTGGAAAAACAAATGAAAAATTGTAAATTCAAATGAATTAACTAGAAATTATGTTAAGACTATGAGTTCCATATTTGAAGCAATCACATTCAATAAAAGAATATTTCCTATTTCGCTTCATGCCAACCCTATATGTACAAGACATTGTATAATACCTCCACGATGCTGCCAGACATTCTGAAGGCAAGCCAATATCGCGCAAATGTCATAAAAATGCCGCTCAGCATTTTGTGCTGATTGAGATTGTAGATTCCTAATTGGAGTTACTGAAGGAGACGGGGTATCGATGTTTTTACTGTTTTTACATATAAAATCTGAAAATTATTTTTTAAAAATTAGAAAATTTTTACTGAATCTTCTGAAATTTTCTTTGATATTCTGTCATTAGTGTACGCATACGAAGTACATTGAGAATGGTGGTTGATGTGTAGTTTAACCCCCTTCTTTGCCAAGTTGACGATAATATGCCAATGCTGACAGCCCCGTTATTTTTATGGTAACCCTAGGTTCTCTTTCTCCTCCCCCAGAAGAGCTGACTTGTGCTCTTTTCTGAGATTCATGGTTGGCGAGTTGGCTATTTTTAAAAAGTGCGCCAAGCAGGGTTTTAAACTACAATCGCACCAGAATCTCGTTTGGAAGGCAGGAAACTAGTATAAGTAAATTACAATTCCGCTCATAAAAAGAAGTAATCATTATTTTTATACGTGAAATTATGTGAATCAATTATAATAATTAGTTTAAATATACAAGAGAACTTTTGTATTAATAGCATCCCAACGAATAATCGCCAAAAATTGTCAAAATTGTCGTGTTAGTTTATTGATTATGCTGGCCAATGGCAAACCGTTAAGTCAAAAATTTGTCTTATGGTTAAGCCTTTGCAGTCCAAAAAATAATTAGATGCAAAATTATTCACCTAATACAAAGGTTTGTTTATTGCTAGGAAAAATAAATATATATATAATTCTTTTAAGTCGAATTTCTTTGAAAAATTAATTTACATCTCTTAACCATTATGTAGACGTTTTTAACAATTAAATTTGAAAAATAAATAAATAAAACGTCAAAATGATGCAGTCTTGTCATACTCGACATTGGAAAACAAAAGGTTAATGTACAAGTGTCTATACATTATTATAGTTAAATTACGCAGTTTTTGAAAACTTGGTTGAGTTTTCAGTAGTATAACTCAACGGGACCTTTGAAAGATTCCACAAATCAATTAATACGAACAATTTTTGATTAAATGTTGAAATATCGCAAGAAAAGGGAAAATATATTAACATACATTAATTATTCGTACTATAATCTCCAATTTTGGATCCGATGTATTTTATTAAATCCCTGCCTAATTTCTTAATGTAAGATCATATTGTATTCCTCAGTAATGTCAATATACCATAGAAGTATTTGTAATCAATAACAATGAACTGACCTTTTCGTTGGTTCTTGCAGTTAAAACTCCTAGAAGAAACACTCCTAGAGTGGGTCCGGCGACGAGACCGTACACTATGGTAGAAGCCTGCAGCACATTTCCAAAACTGGATACAATATACGTGAGTACGAGGCTTAGAAAGCCATAGAAGATAGCTAAAATGCAAAAGGGAAGCATTACAATTTCTTCTAAAGAACAATAATTTGAAGTTTCTGTTTCAATTTATTCAGGCCATATTATTACGATTATGTATGATTATAGATATAATACACAAATATATGAAAAGGAAAAATATAAAAATTTCGACTGTTCTTTTTATTTTAAACAAGTAAATCCCTTTATTTTATCTATCTTTATAATAATGAGAGTGTGAGATTTGAATTCAATCTGCCCAAATGGAATTCCAAATAGATATGCTGAAAATGAGAATCTTGGTCAGTTATGTAGTGAATGTTTGCCGTTGCAAGATATTTCATGCAGTCTTATACGAATTGTTCTTTGTTACATAACCCGTTTCTAGGGACTTGAACATGTCCATTGCCAAGCTGAAAATGGAATTTCGTTTCGTGACAGCCCGCATCACGCGATATCACGTGATTGGCAATTGACGTATCAAAAACGTACCGGTATTATTTTAAAAATAAATTAATACTGTTAATTTTTTACATAAACTGCAATACTTTTATACCAATACATTAATTTTAATGTAATCAATATTTTTATATTATCTAATGATTCATTGAAAAGCATCTGAATACTCATTCTCTATTTAGTTCTTTAATTATCGATTTTCCAATATTTAAAATTGCCAAATCGTTCGACGAACTGCTGCAAAAGCTTTATTTGCCAAAGCCTGTGCCATGTTCTTTTTTCGTCAGCGATTATTGAAGAATCGATTGCTGTTTTTAAAATTCTGCAGGAATACATAGAATTTCTTTATACACAACCCGCATTTGTATCTTCATACATTAATCCATAAATGTCCTTTGGATAAACAAAACAAAAACATGAAAAGTTAATTACTGCTTCAAAAATGTATATATCTTTTCGAGTAATATCCCATTATAATAGGCCTATTTTGGGATGCGAATCGTGACTTTCGATACTAGGCATATGACCAGAGCTTCTGACATCATCACTGGAGGTTTGTACAAAAATAAACGAAACAGAGGTTTATTAAGAGTGCAGTATGCGATTTTTCAAATTGTTATAACACTGAAACATGAAAAAAAAAAAACAATCACTTCTCTTTTAAATTCAAATCTCAAACAGTTATTTTTACTATCTGATCTCAAACCTTGTTAACTTACTTTTATTTTATGAAGTTCCAAAACAAAGTTTTCCAAATATAGTGAGAATTTTATATGTATACCAAGTCTGCTTGTGTGTGTGCGTGCGTGTGCGTGTGTGTGTGTGTGCGTGTGTAGTGTATATGTGGAAGGTATTGTGTATGTGTGAGGGTATAGTTTATATATGTGTGTGGATATAGTGTACATGTGTGTGGGGAGAATATAGATATGTAGGGGGTAGGTACAGTGTATGTGTATCTGGATATAGCGTATGTGTGAAGGTATAGTGTATATGTGGGTATAGGTGGTATTATGTGTGTGTGTGTGTGTGTGTGTGTGTGTGTGTGTGTGTGTGTGTGTGTGTGTGTGGATATCTTGAAAAATATAAGGTATTGGGATTTATAGCTACAAAGGCTTTTATCCCCGGTTTCCAGAAGTTAATATTTAAAAAATTTTGTCAATAAACAAAAAAAAAACGCACGCACAAAAAAAGACAAATTGGAGTTTCACTCAGTTAACAGTTAAAAGCAGTTCCACTGGTGCACTTTAGTACATATTCGGGAGTTCCAATGAAGAGCAGATGTAGAGTGTGTGGATATAGTGTACATGTGTGTGGGGTAGGTACAGTGTATGTGTATCTGGATATACCGTATGTGGGTTAGTATAGTGTATGTGCATGTGGATATAGTGTACGTGCATGTGGACATAGTGTACGTGTGGGGTGTGAATATAGTGTACGTGTCGTATAGTGTATGTGTGTTGGTATAGTGTATGTGTGTTGGTATAGTGTATGTGGATGTGGATATAGTGTATGTGTGTTGGTATAGTGTATGTGGATGTGGATATAGTGGATGTGTGAGGGTATAGGGTATATGCATGCGGATATAGTGTATGCGTGAGGGTATAGTGTATGTATATGTGTGTGGACATAGTGTATGTATGTGGATATAGTGTAGTGTGTACGTGTTGGGGGAATAGTGTGTGTGCATATGTGTGTGTACTTGTGAGTGCATATGTGCGTGTACCTGTGAGTGCATATGTGTGTGTACCTGTGAGTGCATATGTTTGTATAGATATAAAAGCATGATATCAAGCTCACGATCTTTTCAAGTTCAAATCATAATTGATGATGAATTAACTACAAAAATATTAAAATATATTTTAAGAATGACATTTCAGTAAACTGATTACAAAAAATTATTAAGCTGATATGAATCTTTAAGAAATTCATATTTCCTAGAATGATATGATGACCATTGAATTCGATTCATGTGTAAAAGCCAAGAATTGGAATTGATAATATTTTATATAAAAATGAAACTAACAATGTACACCTTTACTGTTATTTCACCAAGATTTTATTTTGGACTGGCCGTGCTCTCAATATCTTGTGTTTTTCTTCCCCTGCTGAATTTCCGTAAACACCGTCTCAAATGAAACTAAAAACTGCTACCTATGTAATACCTTTTCATTCTCAACATTGGATCCTTGCCATGATCTTCTTCCAACTGAGCGGACCATTCATCTTCGCCTTGTTTCATTATCAGCTACACGTGTATGTCAGTAAACGTCTACGCTTAGTAATGCCAATAAACCCCAGATCTTATATAACATCATTAGGCTTGCTAATCTTATACTGAGAAGGCTAGTTGATTGCTCGCAAAGCCTTTCTTAATATCAACTCTGCGTGAATGAAAAATTTGATATAAGCAACTTCATATGACTAACGTAAAGAATATTAAAATAGATTATATTAACTTTTTTATTTTCTCAATTACAAAGTATGTAATATGTATGGCATGCAATCTATGTATGTAATACATCAAAAGTATGCATTATGTCGAAGTATGTAATATATATGACTTGCAATTTTATATGGCTATTTTGACGAATCACCGCATTTCAGATTGTTTCCTGTTCAAAGACCACAGCTTTGGAATTATGTCTATCTGTTTTTGAACTCGGTAATTCAAAAACGTTTTGAGTTAGACAGATGAAAATTGGTATGTAGTCTTCATATTCAAATTATACATTTCTATCGCCTTTTGAACGATATCCACTCGCAGAAGGTAGAAGAATATAACTGAGAAATGCAAAGGATTATGTCAATAAAATTTTGTACAAAGTTTACCGGCTAAACTGTAGATATTTATCAAATTTTGAATCTAATCCGTTAACCCTCCAACTGCTTATCCGTTGCTTTCGGCGGGTTGGCAATTGGATCATTTTCTATTGTATTCTGCGATTTCTGTAGTTTAAGAGTGTTTATTTTTACATCTACTGATTTTTATTTTATCAAATTAATATCGTGTAACATATAGTATTAGTTAATTTTGTTTGAAAAATATTTTAATTATTTTGAAAACACCGCATCTAAATAGTGGATTTAAAAAAATTACACAATCAGAAAGTTAAAAAGGTTGATCATCTGTTCGCCTACTCACGCGGCAAAATCTACTGCATAGTAAATCATATTTATAAATACCAAACTCTCTTTAAAACTACACAAGACCCAAATGGCGCTTGTTAAAATCAATTAAATTATTCATACAATATTCTATATATCAATATTCTATATATTAATTCTTAAAAGTCCATCAAAAGTGCCGATCGTACAAAGGAACTCACAGCACAGGATGCAGGGAGACGCTACAGATTTCTGACTCTACAATGATGTTATATATATGCTTATACATGTCATAAATTTATTCTCAATGTATTTTTTTTATCTTTTTAGTAAATAACCTCGTTTCCCTGTAAATTCAAGCCAAAGTCATCATTTGTTTAAGTATTCTTGTCAACTCCATCCAATTATAACTTCACAAAATATTGAATACGGTCGCGTAGGAATTGATATCGATTGAATTCTCTCTGGAGATTCCTGGATGTTTTGTTCTCTCTTTTTTTTCCTTTAACATTTATCCTTTCTGCCATCTTGTGCTCATCCAACTGGTTAAATAATTTAGTGTTACAGGCACTGGATGGCGTTATGTTATGTTCGCCTGGTCTTTCGCATGCAGGTTAATGAACAATCTCAAAAATCCAACATTTTAAATAAATGGAATTTTGAATGATCTGGTAGCTAAAATTGTGCTTTGTTTAATTTTGGTTTCAATCAGTTTGCAAGGGGGAAAACGCACCAGAATTAAAAAGTTGGGCTTAATTATTATATTCACCCCTTCGCATACAATGACGTGTCTGACACGCGCATCGAATTACTAAATTCTTAGTTTCAATTATGCATTTAAGCTACAGAATTAAGTATTTAAATACGCAAAAATCAATTCGAAACTTTTTAATATCCCAAATGCTCCATATATTATTTTATAAAATCCAATCAACAATTAATGACTAAAATAGATTGCGTCATCTAATTAGAAAGTTAAATAAATTCGTATGCCAAGGGAATGCCAAGAAAGAATATTCTCATGCGCAGAGTACTAACAATAAAATTATGGGCTTTCACGACGGCGATAATTTTAGGCCAGATAAATAATTTTCTGCTAGGAAAAGCGGGAGTATAAGAAAATATTTTTACAAAACCTCTCTCTTTCTCTTTTAATTAAATATTGTATATACTATATATTAATTTCTTGTAAAATGATGTTCCTCTTTGTTCAGAACAGGAAATATAACTCTGTAGTCCAGGCATATGGATAATAAATTCACATTAAACTCTCTGGATAAAATATAGTACATTATTGTACTCTAAGGATTAAAAGGTTGAAATTCGAGTTTCAGGAAACAGCAGAAGTCAATATCATTTTAAATCAATTCCATACATGATCAACTTCAAATGAAATTCTAATTTTAACAGAACGGACCACATAAGATTATTATTGAGGCAAGCTTTTAAATTCTGTTGCTCTTTTTAGAGAAGAATAAAAACTCTATACACATTTTAATAGAGATTTTATTTTAAATTATTTGTGTTAAAAAAATTTACTCGTGCAAGTAGCCTGGTATAGGGGTAGTACATCTTTCCCTAGATCTGGACGTCCAGGGCTCGAGTCCCGGTTCTGGCATGGTCATTTTTTTGTGTTCTATCTATAAGGTGTGTGAAAGTGACCCCCCCCCATAACAAAGGGCTGTGCAAGCGAATGAATAGCAAAAGTTGTACTCTTGACTCTAGTTGGTGTTATTAACAAAAGAGAGACGCTGATTAGGTTTAAATCGCTGACTACCTCAGTGAGCTTGTCCATGGCAAGTGCCATAAGAAACAACCAGTTACTCGCATTTTGTTTGTTACCAATACGATTTTTAAAATTTAGGTTATTGAATCATAATATTTCTATGTTGTTGTATGTTACTTATGGCACTTGCCATGGACAAACCCCGCTGATATATCAGCAGGTTTTAAGCCGGAGATATACGTCTCTTGTTTTACGAGTAGCGCCATCTAGGGCCAAGAATACGACTTAGCTACACACACACCACTACCTTTTTTAGGGGGCGGACTTCATTCATGCATATTCATTCACTCATCTCAGATTGTAATTTAGATCTGGAACAGAGAACGATCACCTCTGACCCAGTACCTTCAATGGTATTACTCTCGACATGGAGGACTTTGCGACCACAAATAGATTTAACGAGCGCCAGTTGCCCCACACTCGGGGAATCTTTTGGCCGGTGAGTTTCGAACTCGTAACTTTAGGAATACGAGTCCAACGTTCTATCAACCAGACTATCTAGGCCCAATTATTTCTATATAAATGAATTATGGTTTTAGTTATGAATATGCTAGTAATAAAAATTAATAAATACTTTAAATAAAAAATTCTTAAAAAATATTACTCATAAATCTTATTTGTACTTGAATACTTTAAAATCTGTCTCGCAAATTTTAAATGAATTCCCTTGAACGAGGAATGTTAACTTTTACCTCCTTTCCACATCAGGTGTGATCTGAATAACTGTTGGCTCACCATGTTCAGGCTTTGGGAACTGATATTTGGAATTTACGGCAACGAGTTAATCACTGAAGAAGGACATTCGTTCCGTCATTGGAATGAAGATAACTACAAATGAGCTATCCCCCGCCCTGCTTGGACATCCGGGGTGAACTGTATTATTAGATCGCCATGGCACCAAATCAAACTGAGAAGAACAGAAAACGACGTCCTTTACAGACAAGCTCCACGATACAGACACGACCCAGCATCGGTATGGATGTAACTGACACCGGAGTTATATCCATGGCGAAAGTGAGAACTTACGGACTTATAAATCCACCTATCATCCCCGTACTTGAGGTGCTCATTTTCAGTGGAATGAAGTGAAGGTAACTCGTTTTTATATTTTATAAAATTTAACTATTTTTAACCTTTTATTTGATAATTCATTAAAAATCAGCTTATTGCCAATTTTTAAAGAAATTCAAATTGCTACAATTACCGAAAAGGAATCTTTGAAACTTTTGACATTTGTAATACCAAATATAAGCAAATCAGGCCATAAAAATTTATCTTTTTATAAATTAGTCAACTATGGAATGTAAAATTCTTATTTTAATATGATCAACCCCAGGTGATGACATCTTTGAGTTGTATTTTGAAATCAATATGTTAAACAAAATGATTTTTCGAGAAGAGCAACATAGAAAAAGACTAACATCCGATTAACATTTAGTAAAAAACTAACATACTTATATTAGCGGTAAAAACTTTTAGGGTAATGTTTTATTATTTATAAAAAGTTTGAAATTCCAACGGTGATTGGAAACGGTGAAATACGCCTTATTTTTTTCAATCGAAAAATCTACTGATTATTTATATTCGAATTCGGCATTGCTTGTATTCAAAGTGTATTATCAAATATTATTGTATGAAAGAGCAAGAAATTTAAAGATACATTATTGTTTTAATCATTTTTTGTTATTTTTAAAAAATATTCCAAGAGTTTTAAAACATAAATCCTCCATAGAATTAAGATAGTGTCAGATCAAAGGATAATTATTCTAATTACACTTGATCTAGAATTCCAATATACGAATATAAAATTCCGGTAAATAAAAAACTGGAATAATGAGTTTCTAAAAATTGAGTTATTAAATCATAACCTAAGGACAATTCACTTTTTTAAATAAAATGATTAAATAGCATTAATAGACAACTTTCAGGATTCGACGGTCTTTATTTGAATTCGGGTCAGAGAAAGACCAAGAAAACAAGTAAAAACGAACTCTTAGCGATGTTTAGCCAAAGTGCATTTCGGGTCAACAATTTTGGAATCATGCTGATTAAGAAAATCGTTAGAGGATAGAACCCATAAGCTTATTCCATTCAATTTATATTTGACAGCTAGTTTATCTATAAATTCACTACATACTCAGTGTTTTAAAAATTATAGTGATATCTTATTTATCATTCAGCTATTGGAAGATATTTTTGCATGTTTTAACCCTTTATAGAGCATAATTCCGGAATAACGACAAATAAAAGGTTTTAGTCCTTTAAAGCACGAGTTAATAAAGCGTTGAAAATAGATTTACTTAATTATCAATAAAATTAAAAAATAATGAAAAAGTTTTAGATTTCGTGTTTTTTACGAAACCGTATATGGGTTCTTATGCACTGAGACAAAAACAATTGCAGCTGAAAAGCGGAAAATTATTATTCGTCGAGAAAGATGAGTATATCGACTCCATGAAAATATTTCTTTTTTTGTCAAAAAGTATCTAGTTTTTACTCTGTTATCGTTTTTTGAAAAGCAATCACTCGTACTTCAATTCTGCTTTTTCACCCACTGCCACAAAATTGAGATTATTTCCAAATATCATAAAATCGTAGACCTTTTTTTGCGTTTTATTATTGATAAATATATATTTGATAGCTTAAAATAGTTAGAATTCCTTTATAATACTAAATTTGGAAATATTATTGATTCAAAACTACAATACCATACATAGGCCCATATGCGGTAAAGGATTAGAGTTATATCATGATAAATTGATGTAAATATTAAAACAACAAAAGTAGGTTCCTCTTAATTAAGTGGTAAATGTACTTAGCAAAAATCGTTCATGAAAAATGAAAATGGTAAGCATATTTACCATTAATCGTTAAGGGTGAAAAACCTCACCGAATGTTCATTGATAATCATACCACTCTAAAGAAGGTAATTTCAAATAAATTTATAGAGGATTTTTTTTCGTTAGAAATCATAAAATTCAAATTTAGTACTGTCTTACATAAAATTTTAAAGCTCATTTTGCATTTATCAGCCTGACTGGACAATTTGCTACATTGAATAAAATAAAACTCCTCCGATCTGATGCAATTTTACTAATAACATGCCTTGTTTTGCTTTAAGAAATAAACTGAAATGTCGTAAACTACAGTATTCAAATAATCAATAACATCAAAATTGAAGTCAAAATACGCGTAAAATCCTTAAAAGGAAGATTTCGAATTTTAAGAAATTCTAATTACGTCAACAGTTTTTTTTTTTTTTGTTTCTTAAAAATGCGAGTTGAATTTAAATTAAATAAATTCAATAACAAATAAGGATATTTAAATATGATAATATCTTAGACATAAGGTACACAGCATTGTAGCGTTTCATGTCTGAGAACTTTTTCATAAGTTAATGGCAAAAAATGGAACTTAATTTCGCTACGAAAACTCTAACATCGTAAACGGGCAGTGTTGAGCATATTTACCATTTTTTAAATTTAAATTATATCTAACTGTGAACTTAACCCTCTTTGCTCCGAATTTTTGTTTTAACTCCCCAAAAAAATTGTGGAAACGAAAAATCAGAAATTATAAACTTATATATAGAAATAAAAACAAATTTTTGTGGTTAAACAATTTTATTTCGTTATAATCATTAGGTGACCTTCAAGTCCCACCAGCCTATAAAATTTGCACTTCTGTGTATAATAGCTCACATGTGCAAGTCCATAAAACAATTTGCATTTGGTGTAAAGCATAAATGCGCTTACATCCATAAACATAGTTTGTTCATCACTGATAAAAGCATAAATAATTTCCATTGGATCAAATGGTTTCGCGTTGTTTTACTGTCGACAGTTTGCGCAGCAATTATTTTGCTTTTTTGGGTTGATGAGCCTAACAATGATCCTGAATACTAGTATTGATTGTGTTTGCAATGTCTTAGAGTTAAGATTTATGCACCATCTCATGAGAAAAGCTATAATTATTTTGTAAAATGTCGATAAATGAAAATGTGACCTGAAAGTTACATGGGCCCATAGAGGGTTAACGTATTTCTGTGCAATTAAAGTAGACCGATCGAATTTTAAAGCATCTCGTTATCCCATTTATCATATGAAAATACTTAATTGACTCTCATAAAAAATCTTTCATGGATGGTAAGAATATAAACCGGAGAAATAAAAAGGGTTAACTCTATCAATACTGAAAGGCCCTAAATGGCCATTCAACCATATTATGGAGGGCAGCCGAAACGTCCAGAAATTTTCCACGAAAATTTCCCCCCTCTCTTTAAGTATGATTGATTGAATATCCGTGACGCTTGCAAAGATGGTTTAGAGGATAAGAAAGTTTCATGAGAATTTTTCGATGGATATCCCATCGTATATTTGGTAATAGCCATACCTTAAGCTCTTATCTTTAAAAGATAAAACCAATGATTCCACTATTTTGAAATACCTGAACTCAAATCATATCAAAATTGAGAAGGTTAAAACTTCAATTCAAAATATAGTCAGAAACTTTATCCTTTGGCGGATCTGTAGCAATATCAAGTAAAGATCAAAATGAAATCTGCTATACATATTTCAAGGCATCATGTCAGAACCGTTCAAGCTAAGCACCACGTTCTCTTGGAAGTGAAATTATAATTTTTTATTCATTTTAATTGCTTCATTGAATTAATAATTTCGGTATTGCAAACGATCCAAAAATTTTTTGTCGTATTTATTGATTAAAAAGTATCACATTTCCTATTTATAAAATTTCATATAATCGCGTGCTCAAAATGACATTTTTTAAGGTGTTATATGCTGTAAAAATCAACTTATTTTTTTAATCAGATCATCTGTAAATACAATGGCAACGCGTTATTAAAAGCTGATTTTTTTGAGATGTTCGTGCAGATAATAAAATTTTAAATTTTCGCCTACGGATTTTTGTTGACGCGAAAACATCATCCGAAAAACAGTATGGTGGTTTTTTTGACATAATAATATGAATAAATTAGAAATAGGAATTCAGCAACGTGATTAGCTGAAAAATAATTCACGATATGCATATTTGTAATATACATATTCATAAAAATTTACGATATGCATGTTTGTTACATACATATTTATAAAAATTCCTGATATGCATATTTGTAATATACATATTTATAAAAAATCAGGATATGCATACTTATGAATTTCGCCGCCACCGCATTCCTTCGGTCGCTCATCTTCCAGAAGGGGCGCATGAAATCCTCCACGGTGACGGTGGTCAATGAGTTGAAGAGGGAGGACAATGTACTAAGGGCGGCGCTCAACATACCGCAGATGCACAGCCCCGGCATTCCCGGATAGTTGCTCAAAGCCTTCAGGGAAAAGTAAGGCAACAGCTGAAATGAACATCGGATGTTAATGCCACAGTTAATGATATAAACAGTAGAGAATGAGACGTATCTATTAAAAACTGAGATCCAGGTATAAATCAAAATATTTTGTATCGTGCTATGGAGATTATATAAGTGAGAGAGTTCAATGGAGACCTAATTCTCAGTTTGAAGTGTGTTGATAAGAAGCACTTCCAGAAAGCTTTCTAGCTACACTCACTGAGGTATATTGCTATTTTCTAATTAATAGCTATATATTTTAATTGCAGATAGAATTGCACTTATTCAATAGTACTCCTGATTGTAGTGTTTTTTTGTGTTTGCTCTTGATTGTTCATGTATTTTATGTAATAGAACCTCGATATCCATGATTTGTTCAATTTTGCACTTGTCGAATGATTTCCGCATAAATATCAATAGAAATAATTTGGATTTAATTTGTAGTCAGTGCAAATAAATTTGTCATGTTTTAATCAAGAATACCGGATATTTCCAAATTTTCCAGTTAAAAAGATAAAATTTAAGTTGAAATAAAATAAATAATAGGCCTTTGATGTAAATAGTAGTGTGATTATCGTCCACATAAAACAAATTGGGAATTTTTAAAGTAAGTTATGAACATTTATTACTTTTTATTTATCATTATGATTTTTAGTTCTAATCCCTTCGCATACAATGATGTGTCTGACACGCGCATTGAATTACTGAATTTTTATTTTCAAATATGCAATTAAGCCACATAATTAAGTATTTAAATACGAAAAAAATCAATATGAAACGATTTGGTATCGCAAATGCTCCATATATTATTTTAAAAAAATCAAATTAACAATAAATTACCAAAATAGGATGAGTTATCTAATTAGACAGTTAAATAAATTCGTATGACAAGCGGTTAATTTTATTAATTATTTTTGTAAATTTTTATGAGCAATTTTTATAATGAACCGACTTTAAAAAAAGATAAAAAAATTATTATTCTGATGATGTATTTTGGTTTAGTTACATTAACGTCTCGTTGAAAAGCAACACTGGGCTATTTCGGGACTGAATTCATAATTTTGAACCCTCTTCAGATGACGACGACGACACCTGAGTTAGCACCCCTGCCCCTTCTCCACATCAGCGAGAGGACGTTTGGTCCTGATGGATTTAACACGCGATAGACCCCCTTACACAACGGTTTTTAGGTGAAATCGGGTCTCAAACTTCAAACCCTATGACTCAAGACCTAACAAACCCGAGACCTTACCTCCAGGCCCCCGAGATTCTAATTGGTACATTTTGAATTAATTCATAAACTGAACGGCTGTGACTAAACTGAAATTACAATTATTTTACTTCAAATTTAGAAATTCTTTTTTTAGAATGGATGTTCCAGTTTTTATCAATAAACAAAATTCACAAACATGCTCTGTTTCAAATACAGAATCTAAAATCTCACTCGTACATACTGATATCAAACTTTAGTTTAATCGGATGCCAAATGGACATATTGTAATGAGATATAAAACATTACGTGTTTATAGTGACCCAATTATTTTTCAGAAAGGTGAATTTTTATTATCAATTTCTAAAACGGCTTGCTTATTGCGTGCTAAACAAAGATTAGTAAATAATTTTTTGCTATGAAAATATTGGATTAAATATATGAAGTAAAAAAATGGTGTTATAACATATTTCAATAAAAGAACGGTAATGCAAAGCTAAAGAAGGTTTAACGCTTCTCTTTATTTTAATGACGTAATTTCACTGAAACCGTTCATTGTATCCAAAGTCATAAAGCTAAAACAACCCTTTTTTTATTCACACAAAAGAACTGAGTTCGAAGATGTCGTTTTACAAAGTATATATAACTTTTTTCAATAATCTACCTGAAACTGAAGGATTAAAAAAATACTCTCGGTATTTATTCCTATATAGTGTGTGTACAGAATAATAAATTTTGATGCATTTTTCACTTAAATGCAATAATTTTTTATATCCGATAAAAAAAACCAAGACTTACTTGGTCTGGCTTTGATATGGGTTTCTCGCTTGAGGTGAGCGGATCACAGTTGTAAAAATTGGCATAGACTACTAGACCTACAAAGACGTTTACAACATGGAAGATTGCGATCACGGGTATGCTTGAAAACAAAGCACTGCAACAAAACAAACTCGCTAATAAATACTAAGATTTTGACTCGACGGTTCTTTCAAACCTGCAGCACAAATCTTAAGTAAATCCTTTTCATGTGCAAATCTTTTTCAGCGTAAAGTCTAATTTGAATGAATCAGAAATAATACAAATATTTGAGTTTTCCTTTTGATTACGTTATCAAAGACCCCTTAAACTAATTTTTTTCCGTTGTTCGGTTATCTATATCTGTAGAAAAAAATCCTGATTTCATTTTATTATGGAGCAATTAAAAATTTTAGTTTAAAGTATTTTTTTTTTTTTGTATTACTTGCAAAAAATACTTGAGTGAACTTGAAGGATATTCCCTATGGAGAAAGGCTTGCAAATTATTGCCTATTCAACGAGATTCAAGTCGAAATAATTATTTTCAATAATGTTTGTAAAATCACATCGATCATATCATAATTATTTTTGTAAAATAATATCAATATTGCAAATTTTAATTACAAGTGCTTTGTTTTGAAATGTCATGTTAAAATTATTTGCAAATAGTTTAGTCCTTACATTTGCAAATAATATTTAAACGTTAGCCTCTAAAGTACGTGTTTTGTTTAAAAGACAAGGCCATAAGTTTATAACAAATTGGTTGCGATCAAAAACCGTAGCATTAAATGAATAATGCTAGTAATATACTTGAGTGTTAGCAGTTTTCTTCCAATTTTGGTAATAAAACTACAAATATTATCAACAATTATATTAAGGCGTCAATTTTCACAAACTTGAAAAAAATCAAAGTTTTACAATGTAAACTTTTATGTAATATAACTATCATTTTACATACATGATTTGTGCTATAAATTTTATTAATGAAGTCCATCCACGAGTTGCGCCTTCCGTTTTATAACCAGTCAATAGCTGGAAGAAATTTCGGTACTTACGTATTAGACCGTCGATGGGCCAATAATCGTCAACCGGCTCGAGTCAATTTAACTTAGGTGGCCAGAACTATTTGATGCCTTTCAGAATGGCTATAAACGGATCTTCTTCCTTACGAAGTCTGAACCACATAAATTCTGACAAATAAGAATACAAATGTTCTCTTTTCGTACCCCAATCTTTCAAATCCCTAATTTTAAACATTTTAATGAATACAAAAAATTAGAAGAGAAAAAATGCTTAGTAATCTTCTGCAAAAATAAAAAGCGGCGATGAAATTTAAGGTTTGCAGAATTTTTAAAATAATGTCGGTTGTTTGCCATTATTGGCGATTTAGCAACTCATTGGCGACTCCTTTAAATTTGGTGATAAAGATCGAAGGCTTAATACGCAAGTACCGAAATTTAAAACAACTTTCTTATCTTAAAATGTTAGTTGCTAACAATTTGCATATATTCTAAATCTGATGTCAACGAAAATTATGAAGTTAAATCCCCTATGAGTATAATCAGTGTTACTATTTTCGAAAAGTTTCAAGTTGAAATTCACAGCAAAGAGTTTAAGAATAACCTCAACCTCACATAAACAACAATAATAATTGTAATAATAAATTCTTTTAACTTACAGTACGTAACTTTACTTACATTCGTGCTTTCTTTACGGAGCTTACAGTAAGCATTCTTTGAACTTGCATTTGGCCGACACCGTAAGCAGAAAGAGATGTGATGAAACCGTACATGAAAATATTTAAAAATGTGTAGCGAGAGGTGAAATCCATTTCGAGCCTGAAAGAAACGCAAAAGGATTTATAATACATTTTTTTGTGCATATACTGAATAATATTAGCTATAAATATAGTATCCCGATTGCCAAAGCATCAAAGGAGTAACATCTCTGCTTACCCCGGCACAATAAGACGTCCCCCTTCTTCTGCTCGAACCCAGACTGTTTGGACGCCTCCGACGTCGGCGCTTCCTTTGGCCAAGATGGCTACCAACCCCACGTACATAAGCAATGCCTGGAGTACGTCAGTCCACAGGACAGCTTTCATGCCACCCTAAAAAGAATTCACGTAATCTGTATTTAGAGTTATGTATTTAATATGCCAGTTTTATTGTTGTACTAAATATGTTACACACGGAAAAACGAGTATATGGGGTGCTTTGTATACGTAGTACTGTTTAAAAAGTTCATTTATCTCGAAATTATGGTACTTACGTATTAAACCGTCGATATTTATCGTCAAATTCGAAGGCGTCGCCAATGGGTTGCTAAACCGACATTATTTTTAAAATTTTACAAACCTTAACTGTCGTTTGTCATTTTGTTGGTTTTGTTGGCGTCAACAATTTATCGCCAAATTTGAATTCACCGCCAATGAGTTACTAAACCGTTGGCGTTGACAGTCTAATGCGTAAGTACCGAAATTATTTTATAAATTAAAGTATTCAAAGAATAAAAACTGCGGTGAAACAACGGGAACTAATGTGAATCAACTAAAAAATTCAATCAAACACAATAAAGCGATTAATTTGTTAATGGTTGCTAAAAGTGAGCTGTTTCTTTAAGTGTCATATAATATAGGGTAGATGAATTTATGAAAACTTTTCTATTAAACTGGGAAAGAAAGGACAGCCGTGTAAAGGGGGGGTGTTCCACGGCCAAACCCACTGTCTTTTCGATACTGCGGAAATGTGATAAGAGAATGTAAGCTCTTGTTATCAATCATCAAAATGTCGTTTTCAAACGTCCAGTTAACATAACTAAACTAAAGCTGAAATAAAGATTTATTTTCCTATTAATTAAACTGCTTACATTAATTCAGAAAATATGTAATTATCGTGTGGTGCAACGAAAAAGCAAAAATATTTTCTTATTGAACTTGGAATTTTTTTGAGAACTCTACTCTACCTTGTTGATTGACTGATGTTCGAAAAATTTGATACACGCTTTAGAGTTAGTTTAGTTCAACTTCGATCATTATATTTAATTGTTTTAAATGTAAAATAATTGTAAATATTGAATGTTTATGTCACTTTAATAATTACAATCGTAAAAATTCCAATACCTAAAACGTCCTGCTGCGCATTTCAAACTATCTTAGACAAAGTGAAATTTGACAGAAATTTTATTAAATGAAAAAAGTTGGTTATAATTGCAGGGTATCATCTTGAGCACACCAGTAAAATTTAAAATGAACGAGAACATTAAACATAGTGAATTACTGAGCATCTAAGATATTAATTTAACAGATTTATGCATCATAAATTTCGATTTGAAGTAATAGGCGAGAGGAATTTTTATGTTCAGCATCAATGCATTTAAGAATTAAAAAAAATTACTATGAAAATATAACATATGAATAATATGTATGAATTCTCTAAAAATGAAATAATTCATAAAGAAATTCAAATAAAATAGAATGATCCCTTAAATAACTCAAAATTTCAATATAATATTTGCTAACATTGGCACTTTGTATTTAAACAATAGAATCAAAAGACCAGAGGCTCTTTCAAAGCATTGGATTTTGAAAGGACTTTTGCAAAATGTTTTGATTTTTATTTTGTTACTTATGGCATCTTACAAGCCCACTGACAGACCTGTCAGCTATTTAACCACTTAACTGGTTTACTTTCTTTATGGCTAATATGATGATACCTTCTTTTTTAGGAATATTTTCTTATTTTGTTTCAAATGGAAATCCATTGAATACATGAATTATCTATGTATTCATATTGAATTATAATCATTATGAGGTTTATTTTTAGCTTACAGCTATCAAAATTTAATAAAGAGAGGCACGTATGGCATACGGGCAAACCTATTAAGGGTTAAGCCAAAATAGAGTCTCTAGTTATTTCAGTAGCGTCAAGAGTACGACTTAGCTACACACACGTTACAACCCTTTTTACGGGGCGGGCTTCATTCATCCACAGTAATTCAGACCTGGAACAGAGAACGATCACCTCAGAACAAGTACCCCTTAGTGGTATTACTCTCGACGTGGAGGACTTTGTGACCGCGACAAATTTAACGAGCACCAGCCCCCCCACACATGGAGAGTCTTCGGCTGGCGGATTTGAACTCGCAACCCAAAGGATGCGAATCCAACCAGGCTATCTCGGCCATAATTTGCATTTTAGTGCATTTCTAATATTCCGAAAAAATTTCAAATCATTTTCGTTTGAAATAAAAATTGCATTCCTATTTGAAACAAATCCCTGCATCTTAAATGCTTTTGTATGAAAAAATTCCGACCTCAATTTATTAGTGGGTACCACCGACTATATTCAAATCATCATGTTGATATAAGATATTTTCAATTTTTCTATTAAAAATTTATTTTAAAAAATCTGGAAAATGAATTTTTAACTTTTATTTGCAAACAATTATTATTAAAAACTTAGTATAAAAACATTAAATTACTGTTTAATATTTAACGCATCTACGCAACTCGGTAATAGTATTTCATCCGATGGTATTCTCCTTTTGTTAAATAATTGCTCAAGTTTGTGCTGCAAGTATTCGCGAATGAAAGTAATATTGAGGTAAAATGTTAGTTGTTAAATTATACGATGCCTTAGAATCAGCGTGTTTCACTAGAACTTTTGATTGAGTGAAAATTAAAAATCAAAAGGGTTGGCAAGATATGTCATTTCAAAAAAAAAAAATCTCAAATTTATCTTGATTATCTAATTTTGAAGAAAAAGATATATTTTGTATAGTATTATCAATTTCATACCTGTCTTGATATAAGGAAAATTTATTTTAATTTTATGTAATATTACTAAACATAGTAATTTAAATTTTCCACTCCAATCTCATAATACCTAATTTTTTAACCTTTGAGAAAAGACCTTTTGTTTCTGGTTTGAAAATAGCTCTAAACTGCAAAGAATTGTTATTTTTACTGGCTAAATCAAAATATTTGCTCTTGAAAAGATTAATATAAATATTGAACTCGGTCCTCTTTCTGTCTGATTAGTTATATTTGTAAACATTTTAAATGAAATAAATCCCATAAATATATGACAAAATGTATCAAACTATAAAACTTTAAATTACATTATTTAACACTATTTTAATTACATTTATTTAGAGAATCCAATCAACATCTCTATTTACCTAAGATATTTGTTGTTTTAAACAATATTTAAAATTTCATAACTCGGTCGTTTTTGATCTGAGAAGAGTGGGATCCTTCTTGTTTAAGATATTAATCCACGAATAATATGTTACTAAATATGGATAATAAAATCAATATCTATATAAAAATTGAGATTTTGTATTATTCAGTAATAATATTGATTGAAATAAAAATGTATTACATTATTTAAAGCATATTTCAAACTGAAATCATATGTCTAAATATTGATATTAGCAACTGGATTCAAAATACAACGGACTTGAATAATAACTTAAAATATTAAACTTTCGCTAGAATTTCCTTTCTGTAATAAGTATGCCTAGAATAGCACCAGCTAATTGAATTGAAAGACAAAACCTTTATACAACAATTTCATTAACTGGAAATGCGTCACACCGAGAAATTCAGTAAATATTGGATCTCGTTGCAGCTGAACTCCGATTGATCAGTAAACGTAATTAATAATTCTCTTTCAATTCTGGCGACTAAATAGCAATTACTAATGGAAATTCGCGGTACTTCTCATTATATTTGAAAGTCAGTTGTTGTATTGAAAACTCTTTGGTTCTTTTAAAAGGAGAATTGTCTTGTAAATATCAATTCGTTTCTCCACATTTTTCAATTCTTAATATTAGCTCCTACTCTCCATATATCTTGTTCAAATTTTCAATCGTTAATGAAATACTTTTTATTCATCAAATCAAGTTCAAATAATTTTTTTAAACTTGCAGTGGATGGCAGTTTTTTTCAAATATCAATTCATTCATTTTTAATTAATTAATTAAAAATTAACTTTCTCGCCAAATATCTTCAGTTCCCTATCGCAAATAAGTAACGAATTAAGCTTACTTTTCCCCAGCATTAATTAGGTTATACTTATCACGTTTTCGGCAGATTATTTTAAACCATTCTATTTATTTTCATATTGTTTGATGTATTTAAAACTAAGCATTGTTAATTAATCGATTTTTCCGATTCATTTCGAAGCACTTTCAAATTAAAATAATACAGAATAAAGAAAATTATGTTTCTAATCTGTATTGCCTTACCACAACTGGTGTAGAAAATTCAAGCATTTTGCTTTGCACAATTGGCGTTAAAAATTCACTGCCAGTATAACTTTTTGATAAATTATTTATAGTAATTGTAATTGTTAGGCCAGGATAGCTTGGTTTCACTTCCCTTGGGCTGCGAGTTCGAACCTGCCTGCCGAAGACACTCTGTGTGTGGTGGAAGTTAAAACTAACATGGTCAAAAAGCTCTCCATGAGGAGAGTAATACCCCTGGTGGTACTGGATCAGAGGTGATCGTTCTCTGTTTCATATCTAAGTTACGATCTGGGGATGAATGAATAAAATTCATGAATGAAGTCCTCCACGTAAAGAGGGTCTGCTAGAAGCCTTCTGCTTTTGGATGCTCAGGGGTTTATATCCTTCAGAAGCTACTACATCCCTCCTTCCATTGTAATGCGGAAAACGAGAAAAATAATAACAATCGTAATTATTTAATAAAACGTAACTAAAATAAATTTTTTTCCTAACTTCCTAAATTTTTCCTAGTACCCTAAGTAGGAATATTTTTTTAAAAAAATTGTTTTTTATATTACTTTTTTCAACAAAAATTATGATTCATAACATAAGGAAATACAAAACTCGTGGAATTAGAAAAATCTTCAATTTCTCTTTAAAATCATGAAAGCCCATATCACAGATATTAATTTGTAACTAGCCAAATAAACATTTGCATAAAAAAGATGATTTGTTTAGCTGATATTTATAGTACGTGAATTATGTAAAGAAAAAAATGGTCCACGAGGTAAAAAAAATGATCCATGAGAATGAATCCGCAATTATCAATTTAACCAATCTTCGATTTCCTTCAGTCCGAAAAGAACAGCTATAAAATTCTATATCATCTATATTGTTCGTACATTCTATCATTTTTCGCTTTGAATGCCACGAAAAAGTATCTGATCTTTTCTGCCTTATTCAGATCGAAATAGAAAATTGAGATACATACATATTTTACTTACCATTGTGCAATAAAAAGTACAAACTACTCCTACAGTAATGACTGATGTCCACAGAGATAGATTGGTCACGGCGCTCAAAGCCAGAGCTGGAGCATACAGGCAGACAGCTGTGTATAGTATCTGTGTAAATAAAGGATGCATTTAATAAGCTTCGAATGAATCATAAATATTTGATGATAGGATTTTTTTTATGTATTTTATGTTGTTGCTAGGTTGAAGTATTTCCATATAAACCATAGTTATATTTCTTTGCATAGAAAAAATACAATGTTTTTGAAGAAAAAGAATGTGTATTGTATCATTAAAGAAAAGAATTTGGATAAGCCGTATTGGAACAATATTTAGAATATTTTAATTCTATTAATAATCATATAAAAGTTGTTTATCATTTCTTAATTATTAAGTAATAGTTTATATCCTGATACTTAACTGATCAACTGATTTCTTAAATGTCTGATTATTTTATTCTGAAAATAATATTTTGAGAATTTCGTTTCTCAATTTATAAGAAAAAAATTACTATGTGTGTGTTTATATAAAATTTAATTCGCGCTAAAAATACTTTTACTCCAATGAAAGAACTCGAAAAATAAGCATAATGCCAGACACATCAAACGAAAATATAAAAATTTTCAAAACAGTTTTTATTCCAATATTTTCTTGGCACATCAAACGAAAATATAAAAATTCTCAAAATAGTTTTTATTCCAAAATTTTCTTTACACATCAGACGAAAATATAAAAATTTTCAAAATAGTTTTTATTCAAACATTTTCTTGGCACATCAAACGAAAATATTAAAATTTTCAAAGTAGTGTATATCCCAATATTTTCTTACACATCAAATGAAAATATAAAAATTCTCAAAATAGTTTTTATTCCAATATTTTCTTTACACATCAGACGAAAATATAAAAATTTTAAAATAGTTCTTGTTTCAATATTTTCTTTACACATCAGAAGAAAATATAAAAATTTTCAAAGTATTTTTTATTCCAATATTTTCTTACACATCAAACGGAAATATAAAAATTTTCATAATAGTTTATATCCTGATATTTTCTTTACACATCAAACGAAAATATAAAAATTTTCAAAATAGTTTATATCCCAATATTTTCTTTACCGTGCATATTTCAATAATTACAATTGCAGCTGAAAATATGCCTTAAAATTGCCCATATAGCTAACACGCAAGAAATCTAAATTTAAAATTTTAGAAATTGACTTACGACTATCGATCCTAAATATCCTTTTGAAGCTATTATAGAATCCTCAATATGCTGTATAGACATAATGACTCGATAGTTTTAGTGCCAACTAAAACTATAGTAATTATAGTTATACTTGCTTGTTAGCTGAATTATTCTACACAATAATTCAAACATATAGCAAAAATGCATACAAATGATATCATAGATATTGACCATTTTGCAGTTTGATTTTACCTCATAAAAACAGTAATTTTATTCCAACTTTTAATGGACCTCAAAGAGAGAGAGAAGCGAAGAAAACAAAATGAGTTTATTACAGAAACTTATGTACAAGAATCTCTACTTTCCATCATAATCATCATGTGAATTCAGCTCCTTTGCATACTGATGAACAATGTTCCGATATCCTTCTAGAAGTATGTTTCCACCAATGATGGGTAATGAGCCTTAATGTTCTTTTAAAGTTCTTCTTAAGAATGGAAGAAATGGTATTTTATGAGTGTGTATTAAATAAAGTGTATGGAGAAAGAATATCTAAACATTCAGCATCTTAAGTTTTAATTTCGGCATTCTAGTCAGTCACTCCTTAACCTAAATTTCTAACATTCTTTTTTTTTATAATCACTTGATCAACTTGTTGAACAAGACCTGTTGCAATAGATTTGCGAGAACGAGATTTAATGTTAAATGATTTTCATCTTTTCCCTGAAATCGAGAATTATCGAGGAATCTAAAAAAATTTTACGTAATAAAGGATTTCAAAAGAATATCTCGCAATCAGATCACTGGCAGAAACATTTTTTGAAGCGGAAAAAATTGGAAATGTAACACACTGATTTGACTAACTCTTGAATCTTTCAAAGAATATGTATACCCGATGTTTCTGCATACCTTTTAATACTAAATTTAAAATTAATTCCCTCTGTCATCTTATCTTTATATGCTTCGTTTGTCGAATGGCTCTTGTATTTGGTAAAAGAATAGTGTTGCTTAATTCGTTAAAATAGTATTATTTATGGTTAATAACAGTATTGTTTTTTTAATTTTAGCGAAACAAATTGTCGCTGTGCAATAACTATAAATGACTATCAATTAATGTAATAACTAATATATGTAATGTAACGATGTAAAAGCTATCAATCCGTATTAATGAGCAAATTTTTGACACAATAAGGCATCAACTATAACCATTTTTAGTCAGTTTTATTGTAATTAATTTTGTCAAAAATATGCTAAATGTGTAATTCATTTGAAAAACTGCCCCTGGTGGAGAGATTGTGAACTATTATTTTTATTCTCTCAAACAAATTCCCATCCCTTCATTATGTCCTATACAAAGTTTCATAACTTTCTGAATAATTTCGTCTGTAGACAACTTTAAAGTAGGGTCGTTTAAGTATGGGCGCCATACATTTATCGATTTAAAGCCAAATGTGGAGGTTTATTTGAAAGGGGTGGGTGTCTTTTAAAAGAAAAAAATTCAATGCGCCTAAACATATGTTTACAAAACCCAAAATAAAGCACAACCAAAGAGAACTAATGAAAGAAAAACCGACATTTTTTAATACTTACTACTTGTAAAGAGAAACTTAACGAACATATTCTTCGGAGAAGACGCCCAAATCTCTTTTCTAAATACTGCAAAAGTAAAATACGGTAGCATTAAGAAAGTATTATGGATTTAAAAAAATATTGAAAATATTTTTTAATTGGAAATATCACATGTCATTATTTTTAAAAATATAGGAATTAGATACCTAAATTAATTCAAATTTAAAATATTTAATTACTCTTAAATAATAATTATGATTATCAAAAATTTCCCTGAAAGCATGCTAAAAATATCCGATTTAAATATTTTGTTCTTAATGTTTTTGACACTTTTTATTGATTTTCAAAAAGATTTTATACCCCCCAAATTAGGCAATTAATGATATTTAAAGTTTTAATGTGTTTAAAACATAGCATTATAAGCCAATGATATTTTTTTGAATAAACATTTTAACAATTACTAATTATAAAGCAATAATTCACTTCATTGTAAAGAAATAAAAGTATTCAATGAAAAAATCAAATTACTATAGGATTTATAATTGAACTTTTTATTTTTATTAAGTCTAGCTATTTCTTTAACTCACAACATTTCAAGTAATAACTGGCTATATGCAAATAATATTTTAACAAACACTCTATAGATATGTTATTCTTGTATATAGTAGTAGTATATGGGCTGCCGACCTAAATTACAAAGTACGATCAGTCAATATTTTTCCCATAACAGTTAGTATACGAACAATAATTTAAATAATATTTCTAATTTTCATGTTAATTATCTTGATTTTTTAATAGCTGCTTGATTTTTATATTGTGTGTAGTTAGAGAATCGATACATTTTACGCATTTTCAGAGATTAAATTTGAAAAAAAAATTATTGAAAGGCCCAAACATCGTAAATCTATAATTAAATATACACAAATAATTCTTTTTCTGAAAGATAACTTAATGAAACGCTTACCATCTATAGAATTAACAAATGATTTAATATTTCTGTCAAAAACCAAAGTATAGTTAACTGTATTGAATTAAAATATTGTATTCTATACAAAAGTATACAAAATTGGGAACTATGTTATTAACACAAGTATTTTATTAAAATATAAAATGTATTTAAAAAATGAAAGAGATTAAATGAAGACACCCATTTCTAAAAATTATTAGCAATACTTATACAACAAATTTACATAAGATGTTAACTACTAATTTCAGAAAGTCATTAATAGTACTTATGCAACAATTTACTTAAAATGTTTGCCAATAATTTCAGAAAGCCTTTAATAGTGCTTATACAACAAATTTACATAAGATGTTCACCACTACTTTTTGAAAGTCATTAATAGAACTTAAGCAACAAATTTACTTAAGATGTTTACAGCTAATTTTAGAAGGTCATTATTAGTATTTATACAACAAATTTACATGAGTTTTCATTAATAGTAAGGGATTTTATAAGTACATTTTCAACCAAAGTAATTTATTTTTTTGTTTCTGACTCCCCTATTCCCTAAATTCGAAGGGTAAACTTTAATTATGAGTCAGGAAGAAATGAGTGTCCCGATAAAACGCGGAGTTGCAAAGGCAAAGGAGAATCCCTATGGCGGGCTCTTTGCCAGTTGGTTGAGTAAAGGAAAGGGATACATCTGATAAAGTGCGCAACACAAGCGTAATGAGACGCAAATTTATTGTTGCATAAACAATACCTCTACCAGTCTTCTGTTGCATGAAAGGTGCGATAGCAAGTAGGATAAGGTGGAAGCAACAGTCTTGACAATAAGTTCTGTATGCGTTCAGAGGATTTGCTGTCCAACAAATTTCGCATATCGTTATTTAAGCTACTTGTTGTAATGTTGCTAACTTTTATTTCATTCATATGTTGCTTCACAATTTTTCTAAAGCATTCTTTTCAAATATTTAATTTACTGGAAAATAACCCACAATAATAACCATTTTTTGAGTTTTATTTTTTGTAAAAATGACGTTTTTTGTAACTAACCTATTTTAAAAGCTTGTTTTATGATTTTATGCCTTATTATGAATTAAATAAAAAAATAAATGTGCTACAAATATTTCAATGCATCATGTCAGAACATAATTTTTTAAGCGGCCAAGCACCACGTGCTCGTGCAAGTGAAATTATATTTTTATTCATTTGAATTGTTTAATTGAATGAGTCACTTTAGCGTTGCAAACGATCCAAAAACTTTGTCTCGCATGTATTGTTTAAAAAAAAATATCAAATTTCCTATTTATTTCATTTTACATAATCTCGTGCTCAAAATGACATTTTTCTAGGTTTTATTTGCTGTAGTCATTAACTTTTTTTTTAATCAGAGCTTTTGTAAATTGGAGGGCAACGCGTTATTGAAAACTGATTTTTTGAGATGCTCGGGTGGATTATAATATTTTTGTTTTTTGCTTACGAATTTTTATTGAGGCCAAAAACCTCATGCCTCAAACAACATCATGTTCTGCCCTGATAAAAAAAAAATAAGAATTATATGGGTTCATGTAAAAATGTTCAAAAAGGTTGAAAAGTTTTTTTAAAATTATAATTTATAGTTAAGAAGAAAAAAAATATTTTATCTTATCCTGAGTAATTGAAAATTCCAACGGATTTGTAATTGCATATAAATCTTTGAAATCTCCTCACCATAGCTAATATAAACATTCATCAACTCTTTCACTTTCTTTGAAAATGGAATAATAAGATTTTATTTCGCAAAAACTAGGAGTGGGAATTTTCACAACCGTTTGACAACATTGAATATTCTCTTAAGAGAGTTCCCTTAAATTTTGATTAAAAAGTAAATGGAATTTAAGGTATCCAAATATGTCATGTGATTTGTCTCCATTAATTTTTATAAATGGCACTTACAAACTTCCAAATGAAAGATTATATAAACAGATCCAAGAATACTCCATTTATATCATGTTAAATGCAAATTGATAATAAACTGCAAATATTTATTTAAAATGAGTAGCCTATTCCTATTCCTTTTTCATTTCCATTGGAAATCCAAAAAGGCATTTAAATTCTCGCAAACAGATGATAGAATATTCAGTTTTAGAAGATTAAATTGCTTTGAAATATTCAATAGATAAATATCTGAGCAATTTTGAGAACGGATTTGAAATATAAAGGCCAATTAGGTAAGTTTTCAAATGATCGGGATCTTGAATGCCATTAGTTAAAACTGGAAGTTTTAAAGCAGATTGAACCATTGCTAGAATACAAACAAGCTATTTATGGAAATACATAGAAATTGGTAAATTCTAGAAATCGTTACTTTCAATGAGAATATCGATTTTTTAGTAATTTTATTTATTCTTTTAATTTTCTTTATATTAAGATAAAAGGAAGTCTTCTAGCGAAGTAATTGTGAGAATTCTTAGCTTCTAGTTTATTCGAATAATGTAAACCTGTTACATACCACCACTATTAACAAATTATTAAGCTTTAAAAAATTGCATTAGTATGAGCATGGGTAAAGTATGAAAGTAATCAATTTGATTTTTTTCAATAAAAATTAAATTCATTATAAGTAAATTTATATTTACTTATTTTATATATTTTAAATGCGATTCAGGAATAACCCATGGTATATTAAGTATATTAATCAAAAATAGTTATTAAATCTAATAATAAATAGTGATATCATTACTGCGGATACTATTTAGAATATTCCTTGAATCAAGAATATTATATGGAGAGCTTAGTTATATTAATGGTTCATTTTAAAGCAAAACAAGGGCTATTTCAGAACGGATTTCATAACTCTGAACAACGATCAGATGACGAAGACAGCACGTGGTCTGGAATCCCCTTCTGCAAGCTACCACGCCACACCTGTAGGAAGATATTTAGCCCTGATGGATTTAGCTAGCTCCAGGCTGACCCCCTTAAACGACGTTTTTCGGTAGAACCGAAATTCGAAACTGAACCTTCCGGTTCCGAAGCTGACTTCTCACAACCAAAAAGAGAAAAAGGAAATATTTTATGTAAATATTAGCAAAACTTCTTCAGATTTCAATTGCCATCCACGAAAAAAAATTCCTGATCATTTTAATGAATTTTTATAATACAAATTACAGTCTTCTTTTTCTGAAAAAAAAATCAAGAAATCATCATTTTATTTAATGTAAGTTTTTTTTCGTTGTAGAAAGGTATTAAATCACATTTTTAGACTATCACGGTGAAAATTATGAAATGTTTTCTTAAAAGTTTCTTTCCAATTAGGAATTTAAGTAACATTCTCGAGTATAGTGAACTTTTTTCAGTCTTTATTTTTATTAGTAATAAAATTAACGAGCGGAATGTTTCAGGTGTCAAGAAATGCTATTCATAGCTACTTATCTGCTGGAATCAAATAGTAACTGTTACGTGAGAATCCTTCTTAATATAATCCGGTTGCCCAAGTTACATAGTAAATTATCTTTTCTTTTTTGAAATTTTATTTTACTTACTTTTCTTTTAAATAATTATCATATTTACCTACACACGTCCAGACAGATAAATTTACTGGAAGTGGAATTCCCTGAAAATCTCATATCAAATTTAATCCCTTTATCTCAAAGAGTTTCTTTTTATCTTGTTCACAGACGGTACGATTCCAAAAATATTTTTTCTGAACAGAGGGAAATTACTGAATCATGAAGACTCGTTAAAATTCGTTCTATTTTTACTGAATTCTTACACTATTTCAATGACTATAACTCAAAAACGGGATAATTTAATCACATTATTATTTTTCTAAAATTTACCAAAATTGTGGTTTTGTGAAATTTTGTTTCCAATTTTCTATATTGTAATGAGATGCTATGTACGGGCATATGAATGTATTTAAAAACAAAATTATGAACCCATCCCTATGGCGTTGGTGGGGTGTGTAATAGTGTAATTATAAAATTCTTACACAATTTTATAAGAAAGAGAGATAACACCTTAGTTAGAGAAAATGAAAGGAAATTTTAATGTAGACCCGTTTTGCCGGTTTTTTAAATGTCTCTGTAACTTTCATGTTTTTATGTTGTGAATAGAACCCTCACAAAAATATTTTGATTTTGCTTTGGTTTATTATAAAATATAATATCAGCGTCCAGGCATAGGGATAGCACGTCTTCCCCGTGATCTGTTCGTCTCGAGTTCGAATTCCAGTTCGGGCATGGTTGTTCTTCTGTATAGAGTCTATCTTAATAGAGTGTGATTGTGCCTCCCTGTAAAAAGGGGCTGTGCAAGCGAATGCTATGAATGAGTACTTGTAACACAGCTATCTCTTGAGATAAGTAGGGACTATATAAAAAACGTCACACATACAAAATTATTCAAAGCCTCACTCTGTAATAAGTAATTCCTTTTATAAAAAAAAGATATTTTTTTACATTAAATATTACATATATGGAAGTAACAAAATTTACGTATAAAAAAGAATTCTCTGCACACATATAAGCTGTAAATTACGCAGCATGAACATAGATTTTATAATGCGATGATGCAGTTTTAAAGCAACGCGACGGCTATTTTGGTACTGACATCGTAATTTTGAACCACCTTCAGATGACTAGAAGGACATCTGACCTGGAACCCCCTTTCTAAATTTCCATACCACAAAAGTGGGATGCCGCTCACCCCCGACGAATTTGACATACTCCAGACCCGCTTAAACGGCGATTCTTCGGTGGAACCGGGCATCGAACCTGAAAACCTCAGGTTCCAAAATCGAAACCTTATCACCAGGTCAGCTCGGCACTGGTTGTATTATTTGATGGTTTTTTCTTATTAATTTCATTAATTTTTATTTATTTCCTTGACTTTGATTGCCTATCATATACCGAATAAGACATCACACAAAAAATTTGAACGGATCAAAATAAATTTGATTGTAATAATAAATAATATATGTAATGGTTGCAATAATAAGTAAATATTAAAATTTCAGTGCTTCATTGAAAATTTTAAATGTTTGAGAAAATTAATTACGCGTCACAACGCTTCATCATATTAAAGCCCTATTTATCCGTTTTCGCTGAACGCGTACGATTTTTATTCAAGGTGAAATTTTTCGAATCAAGATTTTTTCGTAAACCAGATATGACGTCATACATTTTCTCACGTGTTTTTCTAAAAAACTATGGGTCCTTCAGGTACAGATGGGCATTTTTATGTATTTCAAACAACGAATCTGGCTTTGCAGTATACTATATTATATACATATATATATTATATGTAACACTTTAACATTTTGCCCTTGTTATCTTGTGAAAATAATAACTAGGGTAGCTTTGTTAGCATTTTAATTGGCTTGGAATATATTGTTGGAAATGTAAAAATCTAGGACGATTTCGTAAATAGCTCATTTAGCTGAAAAGGTGCGGAATCCATTTCCGCACCCTTTCGGAATAATTATCATTCTAATAAATTTCGGAATAATTTTCATTCCGCTGTAACTTTTTTTTAATATCGAAAATAAAACATAAATTCAGTTAGCGAAATTAGCACCTTATTAAGACAAACAACTTCCGCACTTCAAGTTTTTCCATAACCGTAATATATTAGAAATTAGGCACTGAAAATCCATTTTCACGCCCTAATTTTAACTGCATCTAACATTAATTATTTATGCTACTATAGAGTAACTAAGATGTAAAGGTTTCTACCTATATTTGCCTTCCAGCTTGATGAGATGATTTTTTTTGTATTCTGTTTACAAAGAATTCGTATTGTGTTCAAACTAAAAACTCTAAATTTATTTCCAACTGAAAGGGGAATAAAAGCCCACAATTCTGGTAAAAGTTTTCCCAGAATTGTGGGCTTTTATTTGCATATTTATTAACCGAGGATAATCATAAATTTAGCTTGCTTTCACTTTCAAAGAATCTTCATCTCGCAACTCGCCTGTGGGAAACCTGTTACCTGTAATTATTGTGAATTATGCTTACAGATACGGTTTTTTATATGTTTTTCCCAATTCTGTTGCAAGCTTAAAATCGCATACTTTAGAATATTCTTTCAAAAGAATGTTTAAGGAATTTTTTGCCTGAAAAGGTAATTAGAAATGGTCGACTTGAATGAATGCCATTCTTGAATATTCAAAAGGTAATGAACTTTAAGCCATTGCCTTACATAGGTACATTTTTTGCAGACTAAAAATGAAATGTCATCGCTCGATTTACTGTTTTCGTGAATTGTATTGTTTATAATTAATTATCCTTAAAAACCTGGTTTCTCTATTTTAAGCAATTTTTGCATCCTTATCCAACATTTTGAATACCTTATCACAATTGAAAATCAGAGCTTTATTGAATGCTGATATATATTCAAAAAACTGATTTATCACCTCTTAAGGAAATTTTCCTCTTTTGCCAAACTTTTTTACACTTTATCACAATTAAAAATACATCAGAATCTATATTTGTTGAATGAATTTAAAAAGCTGGTTTCACCCTCGTAAAGAAATTTTGTATCCTTAGCCAAAATTTTTAATAATTTATCATAATTATAAATATTATGTTGCGACAAGCAAGCAAGCAAACCCTTTAACATAATTTCCTTTTGCTTGAGTGGCATCACCCATTTTTTTGTTATTCTAAAATTACTTATATTTGTAACATCAACTTTGTGAAGAATCAAATTATACTTCATTAACGTTGTCTTTCAAGATTTAATATATTCCTTAGCATTGCATAGGCACTGAAAATGAAAAAAAAGCTTGTTTTTCCCCCTCTTAATTAAATTTTGTATTTGCCAAAATTTTTAAAACATCATTTCCATTAAAAATACTCCAAATCATTTCATATATACTGAAAGCAATTTTAAAAAAACTTGAAATTTTGCATCCTTAGCCAAAAATTGTAATAATTTATCACAGTTAAAAAGTATTAAAAGCCTTATATATATATATATATATATATATATATATATATATATATATATACAGAGAGAGAGAGTGATATCCATTATTAATCAAAAGTAGTCATTAACAAGTAATAGAAAAGTATTAAATAAATAAATTTCTAAAAATAACTGCATATATCTTAGTTCACAAATACAACAAAAGGCAAAATTTAGTTTTCCCGTTTAGTTAAAAAATCATTTCAGCATCTAAATAAACTTCCATGCATTCGTTATTCAAATCTGCAAGAATGGTCTTCCCGGAACGTGATCGCATGATACTTAATAAATTATACCTTCTCTACCTTCATTCATAGGAATTATGGACCTTTCAACAAAGTCGTAAAAGCTTGGAGTGCTCAAATAAATTTATTTTTAGAGCTCCGCACGTGAGCGGGAGGAACGCGTTCTGGAGGACTTCATTTGACAGATAAAAACAAAGATCCGACACAGAATTACGACTCTTGGTTTTAAAAAAAGGAATCTGCATACCAAGTTTCATACAAGTAAGGTCGCAGCATTTCTGAATTACCGGGTTTATATGCGTACAAATGCACTGGCAGACGAACAATCCATCTATTTTTAGATTTGGTTCAAAATTATATTCGTATCTACATTTTAGATTATTAGCACTTTGTAATTATCGCGCTTATATGCACTCGAATTCACAAACTTACCGAGATTATATTTTGTTTCAAATTTGATATAACTCTACAAATCTGGTGTAATGACCGGATATCAAATTTCTTTCCTCGAGCTCAATTTTTTTTGTTCATATGTGTGTTGTGACTAATGGCACTTTCCTTGGACAAGCCCCAGCTGATACGATCAGTTGATGATTTAAGCCTAAGAAATGCGTCTCTATGTTTTACACGTAGCGCCATCTAGGGCCAAGAGTACGACTTAGCTACTTACACGTCACAACCCATTTAGGGGGCGGACTTCAATCATGCATATTCATTCATTCATCTCAGTTAGTAATTTAGACCTGGAGCAGAGTCACCACTGACCCAGTACCTCCAGTGGTATAACTCTCGACACGGAGGACTTTGTGACCAAGAACATATTAATGAGCGCCAGTCGCCATACACTTGGGGAATCTTTCCTGGTGAGCTTCGAACCCCTAACCTAACCAGTACGAGCCCCAACGCTCTACCAACCAGGCCATCCCGGCCTTTTCTTGTTCATAGTTTAGTTTAGTTATATTTACATCTTGTTGTAAAGCAACAACATGGGACGGACCTCGTAATTTTGAACCTTGGCCAGAGGACGAAGACACCTGAGCTGGCACCTCCCTCCCAACACTACACCACACCAGCGGAAAGACATCTGGCCCTGACGGATTTTACGAGCAACAGACCCCTTACATGACGGTTCCTCGGTGGAATTGGGTCTAGAACCTGAACCCCTACAGCTCACGAGCTGTTTTGAAAAGGTCCTTGTAATTTTTAACAATAGACAGATGACGGCCCCTTGGCTGGCCCTTACTCTTCAAAATTCTGCATCGCACCAGCTAGAGGGCCTTTTTAGCTAATGGATTTAACTTGCACCATTACGCGCAATCTGCTTACACAGCGGTTTTGGGGGGGGAAGTCGGATCTCTAACCGGAAGCCCTCTGGTTTCGAAGCCAAGAGATTACTACCAGACAACCTCCACCCCTTGTAGACAGATGGTATGGCACACAGACATGATTCAAAAATTGAACTATTCGACATTGGAAGTTAGTAGTGGAAGTACTATAGTGACTCATTCAATGAAACGATTAAAATGAACTAAAATATAATTTGACTTGCACGAGCACGTAGTGCTTGGTCGTTCAAGAAATGATATTCTGACACGATACATTGAAATATGCATAGCGGATTTCATTCTGATCTTTTTTTTAAATATTGCCTTATAAAGAAGCTTTCAATAAACTGTGTCCCCGAATTAACAATTATTTAGAAGTAATTCTTTTATGAAACCCGCTTACATGATGCGTACACGACTACTCTCAGCGTACATTTCTTTGTTTTATTGTTTCATTTTATTACTCCAAAGAAATGCGGGTAGTTTGATTGCCATTAATAATGAGCTTTTAAGCACTAAATGTGTCAGCGAGAAGCATTTTATGTGCGTAATTTAACATCACCAGGGTCAACCTAAGTAATTAAGAAAAGCATGCATCTAGTGTTACAATATTACGTAAGAAAAAGCAATTAGGCAAGGTTATTTATTATGTCTAATTTAGTTGATATTTTATGGTAGGTTTTGGAATTACTATCCATTAACCACATTTATTATAAGCTTTACAAATTTTCCTCATCATAAAATTTATTTTTATTGTTGGAATTTATCATCTTTGAGTGAACCGAGATTTACTTACCGGTCATCACATAGGTTTTTAATTGATGGGTTTAATAGTATTTTTCCATTAAATGAGATTGTTTCGATGGATTTTTTTGCATATGCAAACTAGATATTGCAAAAACGCAATAATTTAAATATATCAAATTTGGTATGGGATTTTATGCTACAACAAGCGCAATTTTGTGTCAAATTTTTGTTTCAATCCGTTGAGAAATGTGTTTAAAATGCAAAATCTATTTTCATATAATATTAACAGTATTTCCAAGGATTAATCGCCAAATTACTTGTAAAGGATCTCGAAAGATTAAGTAAGAAGGCTAAATTGATGCCAAAAGTTAATATTTTGTAACTATTTTGCGCCAAACCGATGTAAGACATTCTTTGGCATGACAAGTGTGTTCGAGAATATGCGAGCAAGTTTTGGGGAGATCCCTCCTGCTGGTTATATTATGTGTGTTTTTCAAACATTGAATAAATTTTAAATTTAAAAACGCATGCCTAAATAATGCTCTAAATATCTATTTATTAAAGAATAAACAAGTCGATGGAATTCTAAAATGCTTGGAGTGTTATTTTAGTTATAAGAATTTAAGATTATAAGACTTGAAGCTATAGTTTGAAGCTTAAGAAAGCGGGTAAAGCATGCAAAACCCGTACTTTTATGTGCGATTTCAATTACAATTCAATTCAATTTTAAGCCATTCTCAATAATTGATTTATAGAGCGCTGTACTAACTCTCCGTATTCTCACTATATTATACAAAGGTATAGAACAATTTGTCTTATTTATTCAAGTGACACAAATATTCCTTTTGTAAAAGGCATCTTCCTACATTTTTTTTAAATTCATGAATAAATAAAGATTAAAATCTTCAATTTTATTATTTAAGACCCAATAATAAGTGTGAGAAGGTTTATTGAAAGATTTCATTTAACAATCAACAATAATCTAAGAAAGCTCTCATTTAAAAATTCACTTTCGCGTTTGGTTGATCTGAATATTTGAAATGCAAAACTAGTAAACAGCTACATATATATTTTTTCATTAATAACGTTGCAAACAGGAGGCAACATTATGCCCAGTTTCTTAAGAATTTCAAGGATTTTAAGTAACCGTCAAATGTCAAAAAGTAAGAAGGAAAGTGATTAATGGACGTTCCTTTGGTATACCCAAGAAAAGTAAATCGCACCCAAGAATCTCGAATTCCAAGACAAGCGAGAGATTTTTTTTCCGCTTAAAAAAAACTTTCAAACTTGAGGGGACACGGAGTTAATGTAACCAGAGACAAAAACAAGTTATATAAGCAGAATAAAAAAACGGTTTATTCGTGGCCTATGGGATAGCTTTTTATATAACCGTTCTTCCAGTTTGTAAATATATTCTAATTTGATTCATCTATTAGTAGGTGCATATATTACTATTTTTAAGTTTGATATATTTTTATTATGTTTGATGCATATATTACTATTTTTAGGTTCAGTATATGCATGTATTTTAATTTGAGGTTTTCGTTTGAAACTTTCATTAATTCTATACATATCAGCACACACACACACAAATTTAAAACTCCAGATAATGTTTTAGATAAGCCGGAGGCTTCTAGAATATCTTTTATACATGTTTTAATTATGAAATCTCAAATTTGAGCTTTAAAAAATTCAATTTATTGTTCAAAAGGAATTTCAAAATTGTTTTCTTTGTAGAGAATTTTTCGTGCTATATGAAATTTAAAAATATAATGTTTTGAGTTGATGCCAAGATGCTAAGCATGAAGATCTTTTTCTGTAAAAAAATCATTTAACTTAAGTTATTAATTATTGTATCATATGGAAATCATTTGTACAACGGATAGATTTTTTTTCACGAAATAAAAATGATTGAAATGAAATCTGCTATGCATACTTCAATGTATCATGTCAGAACATCATCTCTTGAACGGCCTAGCACCACGTGCTCGTGCAAGTTAAATTATATTATTGTTCATTTTAAAGGTTTCGTTGAATGGGTCACTTTAGTATTGCAAGCGATCCAAAAAAAACTTTGTCTCGCATTTATTGTTTAAAAAAGTATATAATTTCCTGTTTATTTTATTTCATATAATCACGTGCTCAAAATGACATTTTTCTAGGTCTTATTTTTTGTGGTCATTAAATAATCTTTTTTAATCCGAGCTTTTATAAATGCAATGGCAATGCGTTATTAAAAGCTGGGTTTTTGAGATGCCCGTGCAGATAATAAAATTTCAATCTTTCGCCTACGGATTTTTGTTGACGCCACACACCTCATTTCCAAAATAACATCATGTTCTGACGTGAACGAAATATATTAACGAATATTTATATAAACGATATAAAACAAGTTTTCACGAAATAAAATTTTAACGAAAACCAAATTCACTAAATGCTACTTGATCCGTAACTGCTTCTCGGTACGTCTGTTTTGTTTTTTTAATTAGGTACTGAGTTATTTTGATAAGTGTTTCTAGGTCATTCTTGTAAATGCTATATTCAATTCTCCTTTACAAGAGTGAAAAGAACTATTAAAGATCTCCGATTTTTCGACATGAAATTCTTTGAATTACGGAATATTACAATTCAGTTTAAAATTTTATTTCCACTCAACCTTTTCTGGCACAATCTCAAGTATTCAAAACTACAAGCAAGAAGTTTTCAAAGGATTTAATCTTTTAACACCTTAGATCCTAATGAGCATAATATTCCTCTATTCCCTATTGGGTAAATGAATCATTCTTTTACATGGGTTATCGCTTAAAGCACCACTTTTACTAATAATTTAAAATTTTAATACTTCAAAAGTCGGATAGAAAGGGTTAAAAATAAAACATATAAAACAGGAAAACATTAATTACATTTAATATTTGTTTAAAATTTCACAAAATAAATGTATTTAAATAGAGTTTATTTCTTAAACTATTTAATTTTTTTGTAATAAAAATTTTCATTATTTAGTATTAATATTTCTGCAATTTTATTTAGTCTTAATTATTATGTAATCGAATTCCTGTGCATATATCTATACTACTATTACAAATGTGAAAGTTTGGATGGATGGATGGGTGATGTTAGTCAATCACTTCAGAACAGGCAGAACGAAATTGGAAGAAATTTAGCACTGAGATAGATTATAGTCTAGAATAGAACATAGGCTACTATTTATTCCAATTAATTGAGCGGTTGATTTTTTATTAATTAAAAACTAACTTTCCCGCCAAAAACCTTCATTTCTCCACCGCCAAATGACTAAGACTTGGTTTTGTTTTATCTTGAATGAAGTTAGGCATATCATATTTTCGACCGATTATATCAAACAATTCTGGTTTTTCTCTTAATGTTTTAGGTATTTAAAACTAAATGTAAATTAATCGATCTTCCAGTTTTTTCTAAAGTACTTTTGAATAAAAATAAAGCAGAATAAAGAAAATTAAAAATTTCTAATCTCTACCGCGTTACCCCAACTGGCGAAGAAAATTCACGTCTTTGCGTTGCTCCAATTGGCGTTGAAAATTTAAGCATGCATATGGTTTGATTACATTTACATTGTTATTAGACTGTCAGTTCTCACATGTACACATCAAAATTTCCACGCGTTCGAACTCGCGAGTAAAAGCTAGTATATAGTTAATTAATAACATTGTTTTTGATTTTAGAAACAAGACTTTTGTTGAAATATATTTTTCAGAACCTTCTGCATTTCAATCAAGTGCACCATATATTTTTACGCTTACTTCAGCTTGTTTCTTATTTTACGATTTCCATAGAAAAATTCTATTTCGAAATTGACATCGTTACTTCAAAAAAGGGGTGGATTCTATGCCAAGTGAAACTCTAAAAATTCGAAATAAGATAAAAATTTTCTGAACACCCACACACAAAGACGTCTCCGACTTTCTTGTTACATACATGTTGATTTAGTTTCGAAAATTCAATTTAATATATACTACACATTTTTGTCTTTACATGAAAAAAAGATGGCAGTCTTTTTTTGGCAGATGTTGAGATATATCTATTTTCATATATTCTTCAAAGCTGAACAAGATCAGTCTTCTCATAAGAAATTCAGGGCGACAGAAGATTGGATTTTATTTTCCTTTTACCTGGCTGGGATATGGATAGAAGGTGTGGTGTGGATTAAGGTGTGATGAAAATTCTTGTTGGTTCAAAATTACATCGTTTTTTATGACTTAAAAGCTGCATTTAATAATTGTGTTGTTGTTACTTATTTCACTGGCCATAGTGGGCAAGCCCTCTGCTGATATAGCAGCAGATTTAAGCCAAAAGGAGCGTCTCTTATTTTTGAAGTAGCACCAACTAGGGCCAAGAGTGAGACTTAGTTACAGACTCACCACATTCGCTTGCACAACCCCTTTTTACAGGGGGGCACAGTCACAGATAGCACACAGAAGAACAGCCATGCCCGAACCGGGACTCGAACCCGGGACTCCCAGAACACGAGGAAGACGCGCTACCTCTGCGCCAGAAAGACGTCAAAATTTAATAATAAACATATTAAGCATTTCAATGTTTCTGAACATAAACATTTTATTGGAGATATTTTTATTTTATATAATATTCCTATATTTTATGGAAGTCCATCAATTCAGGATAAACAGCAAAAACTGAGAGGAAAGGTGAATTTCACGGAATCGGATAATTTAACAGCCCATTTTGAAGCTATTAGAAAAAGTTTAGGAAAGATTTATAATTTTGAAGCATTGGTGACCGGGAATTCCTTACAGGTTCCCCACGCCTCCAAACTTCCACGTCACACTAGCTATAGATTACATATATTCAGAGAATACTTAGTCAATGCATTCTACGAATCTTCCATAAAATATTGTCTTGTACTTATAATACTCCGATCCAAAAGCTCACACTATTAACCCTTTGCGTTCGTATGTCTACTCTCAACCACCAGAAGGTGCGTCATTTTGATATTTTATTTATTCCTTTTTTAAATTTTTAATTGTTAAAAACATCTACAGAATGTTAAAATGATGCAGATTTATTTTTCAGTGAAACTCCACTTAAAGCAGTTGCATGTCTTTATTTTTTGATGTAATAAACAGGTCCATGTAATAGGTGAATAATTATGCATCGAATCACTTTTCCGACCGCAAAGGGTTAATAGAGATATGTAATTAGTTTGCTAACATTGCTCTGATAAAATGTTTGACAAACTAACCTAATATGATGAACTATTTAAAATAAATGTATATATTTGTTTTATTGCTGATAACAACATCATTCCTGGCAAAATATATTGTACAATATTCAAATCTGTTCATTATATTCCTACATTTTGAAATTCTCAAATGCTTTTCATAAATTAATGCTATTTGGGATATTATAACATCCTATAAGATATTTGTTTCAATCGTCTACGATTCAACTGATTTTCAAATACAAGATTATATTAATATCGTAAAAATCAGTAATTTCGAGTCCAGTTAGATTATCAGAATGACACCCTAGATGTATTGCCCTCAATCCTTTATCACCAAATTTTCATTACTGCATCAACGCGAAATATAATTCAACATACTAAGCTCAACTTTACCCTTAACAACACAGGATTTATATATATTGTTGTTGTTTTTTAGTATGGGTTGATTTTTTTTTTCTAAAATAAAAAATAATGATGCTTTTTCTCTTCCTGTTGAATGATACTATAATTATACTTTCTGTCTATAATTATATAATTTCATTTCCTTTGGGATATTAAAGCCTCTATACGCTTAGAAACCGAATGGATCGCAAACCACTTGAGATCGGTACTCCTGAGTAGGTGGAATTTTTTGGTTTGACGACTCGAATTAAATGTTGTCGGTTTTCAGTGAATGCAAATATGGATATGTCAGCGTGAAGTTAGTACCCCTCGAATCCCCAATGAATCTGAAAGAATCTGCAATCCAACACTTTCAAAAAGACCCACTACCACATCCTACTGTTTCATTTCCAACTGAGGATTGTTGGTTCAAGTTGCATTGACCATATTTCAATGTATGTTGCCTAAGGCTCTATAAAGAAGGGTGTGCCGGCTTAGGTGTCGTCCTCGGCATCTGACCGCGGTTCAAAATTCCAAGGTCCATCCCCTAATTGCCCTAGTGTTACTTTACAACGTGACATTAATATAACTTAACTAAACTAAACTTAGCATCTGTGTAAAACTAATGTTCTCTAATGGTTCACAAATTATTCTACTCGAAAGTGTGTGTGCGATTTTATATTATTGCTTCATAGTGAGATACAACTGTATAATAAAGACAAAGATTGAAAAGCTTTTTATATAAGATGATCCTGCTACTTTTGTAAGGTTTAGTTTAAAGATTACCATTTGAAGATTCAAAGCGAAATTCCATTGAAACTGACCCGTGCATGTGGGCCAGATATTCATTAAATCAATAACACCGGTATGACGTGAAGATAAGAAAAAATAGATACTAGTTAAGATGACTTCATCTGGTAATAATTCAGAATAACCATATCCATTCTAAACTTATATTGAATTAATACATGAAATTTTGTGGAATTATTTTACATGGTTAGACTTCTTTCAATAATTATGGATTCATTTCAACGTCATTAGAAAATAATCAGGTTTATTCAAAAAATTTAGAACTCAAAGTTTAAAATTATTCTTTTTCTAAAAAATAAATTTTAAGCAAAAATTTAGGAGAATAATCTAATTACTGAAATCATCAATAAAAAGGTTCGAATGAAAATAGTCTATAATACCGATTATTAATAATCAAGATGAAATCAGTTTTGAAAATTAAACTAATATTATATTTTTAGATTTTTGATCTTGGCAACTTTAATATTTCTTGTTATATATAAAAATAAAAACTTTTGAGACAAGTCTCGAAATTTTTAAATAATTCTGAACTTTTTAACTCATACATTCCTCTTTGTAACACATTTGAATGGAATATAGAACATAGTAATTCAGTTTTCAAATTTCCTTTCATTTGAATTTCTAAAGTCACCACTGCCGTTATAATAATTTGTATTAGTTATTTCAACAGATTCTTTTATTTTTATTTTTATTTTATTATCAAGTCCGAACATGATGTTGTTTGGGGGATGAGGCTTTTGGCGTCAATAAAAATCTGTAGAAGAAAAATTGAAGTTTTATTATTTGCACTTGCATCTCAAAAAATCAGCTTTTAATAGAATGTTGCCAGTGCATTTACAAAAGCTCTAATTAAAAAAATTATGTAATGACTACAGCAAATAAAACGTAGAAAAATGTCATTTTCAGAGCGTGATTATATGAAATGAATTAAATAGGAAACATGATGAGAAGACCAATACCAGATGATATAAAAAACATGGCACCGATCACCACATAATCGACAGCACTCAGGCTTGTTCCTTTCTGAAAAACTTCTTCCACCAACGATTGATTCATGTTTGAAATGTGCGCTTGCAAGCGAGGTTTCTTTTTCTTAAGAACAATAAAAAAGCTCAAAATTGCTAATTATATGCACAGTTTTATTTTATTCTTCGTTTAAAAAGATATCAAAAATTCGAATATTGACAAACAATTCCAAATTCGATTTTTTATTAAATGATGGTTGAGCAAAAATAAGGAAAGGGAATTCTATTTCATTCCATTTCTCAGCCGAAACCTTTATCGCTGAATTAATTATCAATAATCAATTCTGTATTTATTATATAATAAAAAATGCTATTATTTGAAAAAAAATACTTCACATATAAACAAAAAAAAATGCGAAATGATAAAAATCAAGAATCGAAAAATCAGCGTGTTCTTTAAAATTAGTTGGGAAAACGGCTAAACAGTTGGAATGATAGATAAACAGAGAATCAGTTTAAAATCAAGACGGTAAAAAGTTTAGAACTTTACGGCACAGCTTCCGAACATGTTTTGGAAAATTTTCGAAATCTCCTTGAGGTCCCGAGAGATTCTTATATAATGAAAGAACGCGCAAACGAATTTCCGGACGATTTCCGGGACTCTGCTCTTCGTGCAAGAACCCGCGAAATGCATCTGTCCCATTTTCTCAGAGAAAATTCCCTTTCGTGTACGCATGCGCAGTGCGATAAGGTGATCGCATTTTTAGCAGAGGGAAGATTAGGAGAGTAAGAGGGATAAAAATGCGAGGGGAAAAAAAGTGACACACCTATTTTAGCATTGTTTTGTTTGCCGGTTTCAAGTTCAAACCAGCCGCTGCTTTCAACTTCAGTTCCAAATCATGATAAAAAACAGCATTTTGCTAATAAGAGCGTTAGTTGATCTTATGGAAAAATTATTAAATCGTTTCAAATTTTTCCTAATCATAGCGAACATTCCGGTTACATGTATACATTATAAGCACAATAATTTTTTAAAAAAAAATAGTTTATTTCTTGGATTTTAAATGAATTTGATTAAAATTTATTTCATCAAATATTTCCACTTAATTTTCAAAAAAGAATAAATATTTTTTATCATCAAAATAATTATTTACCTAAATATTTTTTTATTAAATGTTAAATGAAGAAGAATGAGACGCAAAAATTTTATTTAAATATCCTTCTAGTTTTTTTAATAAAAATTGTGTTATACTTATTAGTCTTTGTTAATTTTTTAATATGTATATTAATAACAGAAGAGTTATTTCAATTTTGACTCAGTTGAATTCTTACATTATTTTCTTCTACTCTTAAAATACATCTCCATTTATATTAAAGATTTTCTTTATTTCCATTTTGTATTAAACATAAAAATTCTTATTACCAAAAACTATTTTTCATTTTTATTTGTTAATTCATTTATTTTTTTATCAAACATTTAGTTATAAATATTTTAACTTTTTCATCGACAAAACTTCCTTTGTAACCCTAGTTGAAACTAATTTGTGAAATTTCAAATGAATAATTTTTGCATTAGAATTGAAATTTTTGTTTTCGGATTGTTTTTTTAACTGTTGATTTAGGAAATCTGTCTTTGAAGAATGAAGATTTTATTTCAGTTTCAATTTCTGGAATGTTTTTCCATTTTTGACCTTTTACGAGAGAATACTCAGGTAATATATTAATGATTCGTATTTAATTTCATGTTTTTTCTTTAATATTCCAGCCATTTTAACATGTAACTTTTAAGTGCCATATCCAAATCGTCATTTATTCGGACCATTTGAGAGACGAAAAACGAAATTAGTAAACTAAATTTTCTTTTATAAAAACCAGTAAAAAGAGTCAAACGATTTTAACTGATATATTCGACTAACGATATTTTATTGCAATATGCAAGAACACAAAATACAAATAACATTAATTTTGTAAACTTTAAATTTATACTTAATAATATCGCTCTTTTTTATCAGCAAGAAAACAATTTTTGTTCGTGTGCCAATTATTTGCCTATTTAATTATCCGTATTATGCCTGATCTCAATTAATTAGGGTAATTGGAATTCTAATATATGATTTAAAAAGCATCAGGTATATAAATTCTTTTTTTAACCTTGGAAACTTCATATTGGAAATCCAAATTTGGAATCCGATTATTAGAATTTCCTTTTTATTCCTAAAAAGCGACCTCTTTTCTTATTTGTTAATTGTTTTCCAGATATATAATTATTTGATTAGAGTATAATTCCAATTAACCATTGTAATTGGAGTTATAATTTAGAATTTATAAGGTATCCAAAATATTTTTTTAAATCGTAGTAATTTCAGAAATGAGTCTTGGATTTACAATTCGAACATCACAGATTTGAAAGTCGTTTGACTTTATTTGTTGGCTTTGATTTTAAAATGTTCCATTGTAGTAGGACCTCTTCGTTTTGGTATGAGGAGAGGGAGCTTAGAGATCAAATATTTCAGTAGATTCCATCAACATTATTTATTTTTTAATTTAAAGTTTTAGGGTCTGCCAAAAGTAACTTTATATTTTTAAAATGAGATACTATCAATATTGTGAATGATCTTTTCAAAAAAAATTCAAACGGTATATAATTTTAATATTTTAATGGATAAATGTACTCATTATAACAAACTTAAATATAAAAATTTTTATTATAATGTAATCGCCTTTTCGGCAAAACAAAATAGAAATTTAGAATATATAGATTTCCAGGTAATTTTCAAATCATTAATATATGTAATATAAATTGGTTAAATTAAATTTTTTGATATTGATTTCATAAAAAATAATTTACCACTTATTATCAAAATTTTACTAGCATTATTTTATAAAACTAATTGCAAAAGAAACTATCCTGGACTTGATAATATATTTGATGCCGATAATTGATACTTGACTGATTTTTAGGCAGTGAAAACCATAAATTCTAAACGATTCAGTACGATTCTAAATTTAAATATAACTTGACTATATTTCCAGCTTAAAAAATCATAATAATGTGTACAAATTTGGAAATTCTTTTTAATAATTATGAAGGATATAAAAGTTTTGTTTATTCTTATTAGCCTGGTCTGTTTAAAAACTTTGCTACTGTTGTATTTAACATGAATGTGGGACATTAAGGAATGACAAGAGACATTTCATCTTGTTGATTACAGATAAATAGCCGCCTTTGACAACCAACTGTATTTGAGAAATTTAGGTCTCCAAACATTTTTTTTAAAATATTTTTTATATGTAGTGTATCCTTAATAGTTCCTTCAGCAAAAAATTCGCAGACAACATATTTTTACAAGCGGGTGAACGCTAACGCTCGCCAGAGGTGAAAACGTTGGCGGCGCGTCACAAGGCGCTCTGCGCCAGCCGAGTTGACTTGGCGGGAGGAATATTCTGGTAACCCCGAGTCAATTCTGGCTACGCCGCGTTTTCTCTTGGAGCTTTCGCCGTAGCACGGCCACGCTTTCGCCCGACTATATAAGAGGCGGGTTGCCGTCTTTCTGCAGTTGAACGCTCAAAGATAGTGAATCTCTCTTTGAGAAGAGAAGCGTTTCGCTTACTTGTAGCTTTTCGCTTGTTATTAGTGAGCTGTGTTTGCGTTTGCTGTTAACGCTGTGTTATTGAGCTCGCTGTGATTGACTGTTGCTGTGCTATACTATAGCTGTTTTCCAAACCGTGTTTATTGTGCGTTAGACTTGCATTTACGTTGTAAGTGACTGATTATTGCTGAATTGTGTTTTCTGCAGTTTTACTTTTCCAAGTCATCCTGTAAATAACTGTAAATAGCTGTAAATAAATTTGTTTGTGCTGTCCTCAAATAAAGTCCATTCAATCCGATCCCGCTACGCTAAAAACGTAACAATATTTAGAATCATTCCAGATTTTTTTTAATGTATTATCGAATGTGTTTCCTAATTTACATAACATATATTTTTATTGATTGATTGATTGATATAATAAAAGCTTTATTATGCTACAATAATAAAAGAAAACAATGGACCATAAAGCGATAATACATTTTTATATCCAGTAATATAACAGAAAATTGAAGCACTCAATATAAATGTACCAAGTATCAGAAATATCCATGATTTCTAAACTTCAAGAATTGAACCGTAGCACAAACGCCACATTTTAAATATATATCATGAAAATTTCATTAAATACATATTTTTAAAAATTCCTGAGAAAACAAAAATAAAATGATTTTTTTTCAAATCTTAGTTATCAAAACAGTTGACAAAAAAACCAGAGTTGAAATACGTCAAAATCATTTAAATCGATTTCAACAGCGAAAAGTATTGTAAAATATATTTAGAAAATTTTCTAAGGTTTATTAAAATTAAACTTCATTAAATATTCTAAAGTAGAAATTTGACGAATTTCATAACTTTTCAAACTTTAATTTTGTTTCGAATATTATGATGTCATTAAAAATACAATTTTTTCTATTTTTAAAATGTGAAAAATTCATTCTTGCGCCATAATATCTTCAAAAATATTAATAAAAAAGTACCACAATTTTACCTTAATTTTAATTAATTAAAATTTCACAGAAGTTTGTTTATAAGTTCCCATTATCAATATTCACAGTATGTTACTCCCACATTTAATATTTCTAATCTAAGCTCAACGATCTAACCTAATGAGCATCAGTATTATATACACCTATTTTATGATTATTTGAGATGAAGTGAAGAGCAAAATCAGTAAAAAATTCTTATGAATGAATATATATTTCACCTACTCATGCACCATTCTTAAAACAGTTTTCATTCATAAACGGCGCGAAATAGTATTTTCAGTGGCATAGATACGCCGAGTTCATTACCATCGGAGCGCCTTGACAACAAACTTTCCCTCGGACTCCGAAATTGGAATGCTGCCAAAAGTTTCAAGGTTAAATGCACAACAGAGCTGAAATTCCGCGGTATATACTAGGTTTTGATTGTTTGCTGTGGAATGTACCTGATGATGCATTAGAGGGGGAGTTAATGAAAGACCAAACCTTTACGGATATATTTATTCTGAAAATTTTTAGTAAAAATTATTTCTGTTACATGAAATGGAATGAAGCTATTATTTAAAAAAAGAATAAGAGTTTGAAAATAAGAGACACTAAGATACTTGATATCAGATACATAATTATTGATTTTAGATGCATTATTTAGAGAATACGATTTCTTAACCAATAGATATATGCTCTGATTAGAGATAATAAAAATTGAAAATAAAACATACTATGAACGAAGTATGGGAAACAGACAAGAAAAATATAATATAATGGAATATGAATTGTAAAGAAATTATTTGAAGAATTTTACCGGCTTAATATTATTTCACTTCATCAATGAAAATATCTGGAAAAACCAAACTTCATTCAACATTTTTTTAATCATGTCAGAACATGATATTTTTTAGGGAATGAGGTTTGTCAACAAAACTCCGTAGGCGAGAAATTGAAATGTTATTATCTGCAGGAGCATCTAAAAAATCAACTCTTAATAACACGTTGTCATCGCATTAAGAAAAGCTCTGATAAAACAAATAAGTTCATGACTACACCCAATAAAAGCTAGAAAAATGTCATTTTGAGCAAGTGATTATATGAAATGAAATTTTTTTGGATCATTTGCAATACTAAAATCACTCATTCAATGAAACGATTGAAATGAACAAAAATATAATTTAACTCGCCCGAGCGCGTGATGCTTTGCCGCTCAAGAAATTATGTTTTACATGATACATTGAAATGTGCAGAGCAGATTTACTTTTAATCTTTTTTTTGTAAAATTGTTTGTCTTTAATAGAAAATATTTAAATAAGAATTACAAATTGATTGCATAGGAATATTTTCCAGTTTTACTTAAATATGAATCAGTTATTTAAATAAACTTAATCATGGGTGTAGTCATTTTAGCATGTTATTTGAAATAATTTATTTTACAGTATTCATTTTATATTTTATCTATCATTACTTATATTTTTGAACTAGAGCCCAATTTCGCCACGATGAAATCGGGTCCGAGAAGCTGCTATATGACATTATCATCACGAAAGAAGATAGAAAAAGGCTCTAATAATTAATTATAATAATTTTTCTTTTTTCTGTGTATAAAATCGCGTTTTTTCTGGAAAGACTTTTATAAAAAGCAAAACTTTACATGAATATTAAGTTTAATCCAAACCATTAGAGTCATTTCCGAGATACACGGAATAAATAAATTCATATATAAACAAATAAAATGAACATTACATTGATTTATAAAGCAGTAGGTATTTATAATTGCAGCCCAATTGCTAAAAATATGCTATCTTGTATTTTGGTCCTCTGTTTGCGTTGAAAGAAAAGTGTGTCAACTGTACAGGGGAAGATAATATAGAGTCACGAATTTTGCCTTCTATAGAGCCTCAAAAAGAAAAGAGGCTATCGCCACGAAAATTATATAATAATAACAAAAGGTTTCCTACCCAGAAACCCGGAAACTTATCGCATCGCTATCGCTTATGCCCACCATTTTCACACTTCCGTAGAGACAGAAAAAGCTGTGACACTTTTGCGAAACGGCCTCTTCCCCGATCCTTCTTCCACACTTCCGATCTTCTCTTTGAATGTTCATTTACATCAATTAACTTGCCCTGTTACTTATCATGAAAAGTTTGCTCAATGCAACGTCCGCCCGTATTTGCGAAATAGCTTCTCTCACTTTCACACTCCATGCCTGAAATGATTCACTGGATCGTACTGGTTTTATAACAGTTAAGAAACCAGTAATATAAAAAAACCACTTCTCTGAATCGATTCTTATTTGGGTTATTAGGAAAAAATTTATTTTAGTTATTTTTTTTATTAAATGATTACCATTGTTTTTGTTGTTCTCGTGTTCCGCATTACAACGGAAGGAGGGGTGCCGCAACTTCTGAGAATATACACCCCTGAGCACCGATGGCAGAAGTCACAACTTTTTGTCCGAAGCAGACTTCATTCATCCACAGATTGTAATTTTAATCTGAAACAGAGAACGATCACCTCTGACCCAGTAAACGGAGTGGCATTACTTTCCACATACAGAACTTTATGACCAAGACAAATGTAACCTCCACCACACACGGTGAATCTTCGACATGTTCGAACACGCAACACAAGGGATACAAATCAAATGCACTGCCAATGAGGCTATCCCGGTATAGCTGTCTCAATAACTATAAATACTTGATCAAAAATTTATATTAGCATTAAATTTTCAACGCCCATTGAGGATTCAAAGTCAATTGAGGTAACACAAAATGCGTGAATTTGGCAAGCCAGTTGGAGTTCCAAAATATAAGTTAGAAATTTCTAATTTTCTTTATTCTATATTATTTTTTGAATGTACTTTAAAATGAATTTGAAAAATCTATTCATTAATAATGTTTAATTTTAAAGGCATTAAACGCTATGAAAATAAACAGAATTGTTTAAAATAATCGGTCGAAAATATGTTAAGCATAACCTCATTAGTGCTTGAAAAAAAAACTGAATTCGTTACTTATTTAGCGGCGAGGAAATGAAGAATTTTGGCGGAAAATATAGTTTTAAATTAATTAATAGAAGATTAATGAATTAATATTAGAAAAAACTATATTAACATCAAATGCCATCCACTAAAAGTTTAAAAAATATTTACTTTAACTTGGTTGGATTAATAGAAAGTATTTTATTAACTATTGAAATTTTGAACTATATAGATAGATAGATAGATAGATAGATAGATAGATAGATAGATAGATAGATAGATATAGATAAAGGATGAAATTTAGCGAGTGGCATTTACCCTAAATTTGTAGATCTACACCAAATTTTGAACGAAATTCTATAAAAGAAAGTCAGCCTGTTAAGCTTAATGATTATAATTTGTCACAAAAACGCGTCTACTGTATGCGTCTATCAAATTTAGGACTAAATATGTTTTGTGGTTAAATAATTGTTGCCACCTAAACGCGATAACTTTGAAATACAATTAATTAAATATATGGTGTTCGGTATTTAATTTCATGACTACACTTACTGTTCTATGTCAAATTGTGGTTTTAAACAGAAGAAATACATCCATTTTTTTTAGAATTCTGTTCAGAACTGTTTTCCAACGATTAATTGCCCTAATGATCTCTTTCACGAATATTTCCTAATGGTCTGCGGTTTATAATAAATACATTTATTAGAGACTATCTCTTTCATAACTGATCCAGCCCAACCGGCCTTGCACATTTCATACTGGAAGGCTTTCTCAGCACTGAAAATCGAGAACATCGTTGTTGATCACATATTTTACATCGTACATACCTCTTTTCAAATAGAAACTGTCCTGCAAAGTATAGTATAAATATACTTGGGGTCTTATAAAAGAAAAAAAAAACTTTATGTGCCAATTAGCTTTGAGATATATTTGCTTCCTTTTTTAACAGCAAGGCAATGTTTTAGACTTATTTGCCTTCTATCAATTGCATGATGTAAAAAAAATTGTAAGCTCAGGAGGAAATTGTAAGCTCAAACATTCAAACATACCAGAAGAAGAGACATTTTATGATTAAATAATTACACCAATTTTAAGCTTTCTCACTAATTTTCTGGTATTTTTCTGTTAGCCGAGTAGCAACGTAAAATTGCCAAAGAAATTTTGTGGAATTCTAAATTATTTGGCGATTATTCGCTGTAGCCTGGATAATGGAAAAATACCAATTTTCTTTCATATTAAAGGATTCTTAAAATTTTCCATGCCATAATAAGATGGAGTTTTAAAAAAATAAATGTTTTTATTTAAAATCTATTCATAAGCTCCCATTTTTTTCATTTATGCATATCAGTTATTATTAATATTTTTTGCTTACCTCTTTATCTTGCTTGCAATTTATGATACTTTAAAGTTCAGATCATTATTAAGGATTTACCTAATGATTTCTATGACAATAATAAAGATGAATGGATGTGTAAGAATGTATATTGTAGCTTTATAAAGAAAAATGTTTGATTCACAACTCCGGAATTTGGCGCATGTATAGCTTAGGGAATGCAAATGCACACATTAGAGCAACATTTTTGTAACGTTAATTAATTAAAAATTAAACTATTTGTGTCGTTTATTCTCTGGAGTTTTCAAAAAAATATTATTTCAGAAAAATAAATGTTATGCATTTTATAAATATAAAAAAAGTTAAGTAATTTTACTAATATAATAATAAATCAATAAAAATGAAATCTATGATCGCAAATTTCAACTTACCATGTGAGAATATTATTATTTTTAAGTCATTATTTGTATTAATTAATTTAAGTCATTAAGTAATTTAATTTAAACTATTTTGAAAAAGCAAAGCAGGTAAAAGCATCTGCCTCCAAAGTAGCATACATGATAATAATGCAATTCTGGTAAAAGCAGGTAAAAAAAATATATAGGATTAAAAGATGTTGATGAACATTGTCAATTATGCTCATTGCGTACACGATTTCGAGTTCCAATAATTCGTTGCCTTCAATTATTCAAAGACCTCTAACGAAAACCTCATCACGTTCTCACATGATAATAATGGAACTTTTATTTAATTTCCGTATTTTTTAAATATTTTTTGTCTGATTTTCAGCAATAGATTATATCGTTGCACTGAAATTCAAGCTGTTCATTGTTCGATCAAATATTTAATATGTGATTTTCTCCCATTATTGAAAGATGAAAGAAGATTTAGTTTAATACTGTGAATTTTATGAGACAAATAAAAAAGTGAATTTACCATGTTGAGGTGAAATACAGAAGATAACGGTCCGGATATTTACAATAACAATAGAATGTTATGAGCCTTCATTGGAAAGTACATTCATATACACGATAAACCAAACTTCACTTAGACTATTAATGTAACAATTTCTACTTACACTAACTTTCTCTTCATGGTGATTGTAATTTCAAAGTCTTTAGGGTTATCCATTTTCTCACAAAATTACGAGGGAAGACAACAAGTTCATTTATGAAATTATATAAGATCAGAATACTTTCGCAAGCCTTCGTACTTGTTGCCTATGTTGGCTATACAGCTGTCACCATGGCTCAGAGAAAGACATCTTGACAAAAATTTAAAAAATAGTGTATTTCTTTGATATAAAACGACTAAAAAAATAAATAACACTAATGTTATTTCTTCAAAAAATTGTTTTATGCCCGCCTGCATATATAAAAGTACAATTTATAGGTATATTGTACTTTTGCTGTTTGAAGAATAATACAATTTTATTTCATTTTTGAGTAGTTTTGAATTGGTGTTTGTCATTGTTATTTTATTATTTGTTTAGTTTTAAATGAATGGCGTAAATGAATAAATTTTAATACATTGACTTTCAACAATAAGAAAATCAAATACTTTTTTCTATAAAATGAAAACTGTAAATGTACGAGCATTTACATACGAGTTTTTTTAAATTTAAATTCTTGATTTTTATGCAAAATTATAAATTATTCAATTAAATTGAAATAACGAAACATATTTCATGATAAAATGTCTAAATTATCCTACTAATATTTTCAAAATAAATATATTTTATTTTATTCACAATTAACAGATATTTTAGAAGCAAATTTCTTCACGTTATCAAATACTGAAAATTAAAGACGCAGTAATACACCTAAAGTTTTTCAGATTGTAATATTTCCAATAATAAATTCTGAGCAGGTAGTTTTCAACTCAAGGTAAAAAAAAGTGAATAATTTTCTCATAACCATAAGGCTGAGTTAACGTGATGTGACTTCCTGCGAACACTAAATTAATTTAAACGGAACCAAAAATATTGTTGCCCTACCACTGATTTCAAAGAAGTTATTTATCTCTTTTCCTGACGGAAATAGTTAATCGTCTACGAATCACACCTTTTAAAGTTTTTTTAAAGTTCTTCCATTATTTGTTGCTGTGTTTTGGCAACTGAGTTTTCACCGTGATGCATTTTTATGTTCTCATGCATATGTCAACTAAATGTAGAAATTAATGGTTGTGTTTTTAAATGAACTCGGGTTTATCATCTTATCTGGTTTAAGTACAATAGAATTGTGAATAATAATAAATTTTAAAGGAGTATGGTTTGCAAATACAAAATTAAAAAAGAATATTCAATTCCTGTTTACAAGAAAAATGTCAAATCGTATAAAGTCAGAAATATCTTTTATTTTTAATTACTTGTTGAACAGAATGTTACCAAATTTAATTATAATTTCCTCATAATTTTTGTTCAATTTATCTGCTTAAGAAAACTTTATATATTTCATTCATTTCTAAAACATCTTTTGATTGACCTTAAAAATAAAGCTTAGTAGAAAGAATAAAAATATTTTAAAACTATTACTATTTTGATTAAGATCTTTAAAAGAATCTTGCAAGAAAAAGAATTATATATTTCAAATTCTAATTGATTGTTGAAATGGATGATCAAAAAGTTATTGCTTTTGTATTTATGAAACAAGTATATTTTTAAAAGAAAATATAAAATCTTTCATACTTAGTAAAATTTTATGTGTTTGCAACCTAAGTTTGCTGCTTGTGAACAATAACTCAAAAATATTTCGAAAAGGAGGGATGAAATTCGGCATGCTTCATTTTCATCAAATTTTTAGAGTTCTATAGAATTTTAAAAGAAATAAATATTGAGGAATTCTGTCTTTCCGGCTCTCCGAATTTTGGAGAAACACAGCAATCACAAAATTTTGAGAATTTAATAGACAAAGTTTAGTGTACAGATTTGGCAAGTAGAATTAATGCAGATGATGTCAGATTTTGAACAAAATTCTTTGGATAGTTAACCATCTATCGATTTGTATATTCATCTGCATTTAAAAGCGATAGTTTGAAAACACAACATAGAAATTTGGTACACAGCTTTACCAAATTTCTTCTTTTCCAAATTTCTATAAAGTATGGAAGCATATAAAAGTTTGAATTTAATATGTTAAATGTTTGACTATCTTGAAAATTATTTAATACAATAACTCGAAAACGAAGTGATTTAAATACATAAAAATATATGTTGCATGATTTTATAACTAAAAATATTTTCATGGCAAATTTTGGTTTCATTCGGTTGATGGAATAAAATCACAAAATTTATATTTGATTTTCTTTGCCATTAAACGCCAAATAAAAAGCGAATGAAGTATATAACGCATTACGACCAATAAACTTACTGTGTAAAGGACTATGTACATGCTATATTGATGAAGCCCATATGTGCTGAACTCTGAAATCGAAATTCAGAACAATTTTGACAATAGCGGCTTTGTCGAAGGTTTATGAAAGAGAGTAGGGGTTAAGACATTAACACTATCTATTATACAGCATGTGAGGAAGCTATAACTACATGCGCGGAATACCAATACTGATGGTTTTCTTTTGTAAATATTCCTCTCCCTTGTTCTGAGAGACCTGTTTGCTCGTTGTAACGCTCTTCAATTATTTCGTTTGGTAGTTGGTCTTTCCGTTCAGCTTTGAGGTGAACTGTGTGACTCTCCCTTTGTAATTGCTCCAGATTACCGGATTGGGGATTCTTCCCCTTAATGGTATCATTTGTACATTAAGTCGAGTCTAGATAATGAACAACACTTCCATTTTTCGTCCTTCCAAGAAAATAAATCTTACCTTAAAATAAGAAAAGCGTCAAACCTTTCGGACGTAAATCTTTCTTTATTGTGAGGGATCAGCTACGATACTGGATTATTAACTGACATTCCCGCCTCCAATTGGAAACCACTGGGGATATTTCTGAATAATTATTGAGTAATCAATTTCTTTAGTGCACCAATTTGAAAATGAGAGACGGAGTTTCAACAGAAGATAAAATTCAGGATATTGGAAGAAGAGGGGAAGCTGTGGGGAGAGGTCCAAGAAAAGATATCTGCTCGAGTGTTCGAGAGAGACTTCTGAGTTTCGAGGGCTTCTGAGGATCGTCGTTTTGAAGGAAGTGAGAGAAGCTTCATGTAATTCGAGCTTCTGATTTAAGATCCACCCGATGATTACCGGTGGATCCCTTGAGCTAACTCTGCTGTAGACTGATGTGCAAGCAGTCTGTTAAGTTTTCTTGTGAGGTTGTTTCTCCGAAATTAATCGGGGAACCATTCACGTACAACTGTTAACCGAGATGTAAATATTATCAATCATATTAATCTAGATAAGAACGAATTCATTTTTTAAATATAAAGTTGTAAATAAATAATCTGTCTTTAAACTCTACCCTCTTATTTGATCGGACAGGATCAAGCCATTAAACTATAAAATTGAAAAATAAATTCAGCAGGAGAGAACAACAGTCAATTATCATGCATGGGATTTGAGTTATGAACGTACACATTGTTTATTATATGAAAGGTATACATATCACTAAGCAAATCATGCACATGAAAAATATGTTAAAAAATTAATTAAAAATAATAAATTAGAAAATTCAGAATAATTTTTTTTTATTTCTTAGGGAAAAAGAAGGATTTTCGGAATGATTCCCTTTTGTTTAATCGCTTATTAAGATCCTAAATATTTATTGAATTTCATGAAATAAATATAAATATATTACAAATATGCACTCTATAATTTAAAGGAATATGGTATAGAAACAAACTTTCCAAAAGTAGGAACTATGGGGACAGAGGTATAATGATCACATCTCTCAACTACGACAGGAAATTTCAAAGTACGGGATCCCCCTCCCCTTTCTTCTACTTAACTCGGATTTTTAATTAAATCTAACATAAAAATCCTATAAATCTCAGAATAAAGCGTTCATCACAGTTGCGTTTTTAACAAAAACGAAACTAACTGAAAGTTAGTATGTTATTTTATATTTAAATTTCATGTAAATTAAAACAACGCTTTCAAAATGTGTGAAATATTGAAATAAGATGAAATTGAAACAGAGAAGTAATTGACAAGATATTATTCAAAGGAAACCATTCATTAAAAAGAATTGGTAGCTCTTTCTCCTTGAAGCTCTCGTAAGCTTCCACATTAATTAAAAATAATTGTGAAAGTGTATTTTGCCAACTTAAAAAAAATGAATTGTTACCAATAGAAGATTCATCAAACCACTTAAAAAAGAAAGCGAATTTGTGCTTTGATATTTTAGCTGCTAATAATTTCAATTAATATAATACTCCACATTTGACTTTTCTTTATTTAAATTTTTAAATGTATCCATCGTTCTTCTTGTATGTTAATGTGCAACAAAAACACTGCATTAAATAAAATACTCCAAGATAATTTTAAAAAAGAAGAAAAATTCTAATGTATAGTTAATAGAATGTAATATATAGTTAAGAGTTAAAATAATAGAGAACACTTAAATTAAAATTTTATTTAAAAAATTAGAGAACAAATTTCACACAATAATGAAAAACTTTTATTTTTAATTTTATTTATTGAATTTCTAAGTTGTATAAAAATTATTTTCAAGCAAAAACAAACACCCCAGAACTACTAAGGAAACTTTTAGCGTGTAAAATGTCTGTTTCTGTATAGGAGATTACACCCGTTTTTATTAAAGAAGCATGGTGTAAGCTAGCCTGCTGAGTATAAAAATTATCTGAGACAAATATCTTATCGCTAGAGTCATATCGAAGTTATGAGAACAGAGTACTGACATATTGTATTTTTGTCAACTGATGAGAGCTCGAAATCGAGGAACTGATTATAAAATATTTTTAGTGTCGATTAGTTAAAGCGAGATATTTAAGATGAAATTTTTTTTTATCTCTCTCTCTTTTCAAGAACATGTAATTCTTTAAATACAATATTTCTGAATTACAAGCTATTTTATGCATCAACAATTTCAATCAATATAGGGAAACTAATTATTTGATTGAGAAAAATTGAAAAATTTACAAGAGAAATTATTGAGGAATTGAAAAATTGAATGAAAATGAATTTTGCTGACCTTATTACTTTTTTTTATTTAAAATGAGCATAAGAAAAGAAAAATGGGCTTATACTGCATTTGAATGCTTAATAATGTTCAGAAAGGTTCATTAAAAAGAATTCCAAATGCAATTGATTCAATTGATAAACCATTCCATTTCCAATTCAATTGATATATCTTTTGAACAATTTTATTCTCGAACTCCCCTTGTGCTCGAGAAATTGTGCTATTTTCACAATTTCTCGAAAGAATGTGAGATTGGGAAATCATTACAATACTAATTATCATTATTTAGAGGAATAGTTAGCACTAAAATAGGGTTGTTCAAAATACGCCTTTTCTGAATGGAGAACTGTCCTTGGAGCAACATTTCTGAGCTAAAGTATCGCATATGGTTATTTACCTTACCATTAGGGGATCCGAATTTTATGCAAAAAATTTAAATGGAACAAAATGTTTCCAACCTTTAACATTTAGCATTAATATTAGTTGTTAAATTATAAATATTGTTTTTTTTTTTCATTTTCACTGTGTTTTCTCTTGTAAAATCGACACTATTGTTACCCTAAGTGTCAAAAATATGCTAATATCACTTAGACAGTGATGCCCTTACATAAACTCTATTTGGCAAACATCTCTCTCTCTCTGTCTCTCTCTCTCTCTCTCTCTCTCTCTCTCTCTCTCTCTCTCTCTCTCTCTCTCTCTCTCTCTCTGTGTGTGTGTGTGTGTGTGTGTGTGTGTGTGTGTGTGTGTGTGTGTGTGTGTGTCTGTGTGTGTGTGTGTGTGTGTGTGTGTGTGTGTGTGTGTGTGTGTGTGTGTGTGTGTGTGTGTGTGTGTGTGATCTGGTTTATTCGTCGGGAGAGTTCTCATTAAATAAATATCCTAATATTTGCTATTATGCGTCATTATTCACAGTTGAAAATCATATTTAATATAATTATAATTGATTTTGTCTATTTCTTTCAGTTATTTTTTTTAATTATATAACAGTCCACGAGAATCATTTTAGAGATAGGGATGAGAAATTGCTGTATAGGTATACAGATTCTCTCTTCCCTGATCGATGCAGTTGGAGGGTGGTCTCTATTCCTTAATGAACATATGCGTTCCTATTTATTTTGGATCATACGTCATAATATGTCATAATATAATATACGTCATAATGACGTCATAATATGGAAATACTCTGATTTATTTAAGAATATAATTTAAAAAATTTATTCTTCAATGATATAATAATAATTTTCAATGAAATTTTTATACGATTTAACAATAAAAGTAGTGTAAAGATGTTGTAAAACTTCCCTCCTTTTCTAAGAGACACGTGTTTAAACATTATTACATCTGGTCAGCTGTGGGACGATTCCTTCCTTTCTGATCGTCTTTGTGAATTCTCCTCCTTTAGTGTCACCATCTGGACGTGAATGGAGTCGAAATAATAGACTACTCATGCGATTAACGGCCCTTCGAAGAAGAGAGCCTTGTCAAAACCCCAGATGTAACTATTATCCTATGGGACCACCTGATCTTAAATAAGTTCCGATAATGAACCACACAGACCTTTTACGGCCCTTTGAAAAAAGATGTATTAAAACCTCCAGATGGGAATACTTCCCTATTGTGAAGTGTCTGCTAAGGGTGTGTATAAGTAGAAAATATTTCCATGGTTAATTTTTGACCACTGGGAATATTTTTAAAGAATTATTGGGTGATCTGCATCTCCAGGGCGTCAATGCGTACCTGAGAGACGGAGTTTGACCGAGGTTAAAATGGAAGGTTTTGAAAGGAAGAGACGACGAGACCAGCTGATCCGACTAGAGACGACGACGAGACGAGCTAATCTAACGAGACCAGATGATCCGATGAGAGATTTGACGAGCTGTGAGCTAACTGGTGAGCTGTGAATTGACCGGCGAACTGTGATCTGAGCTGAAGAGCTGGTGTTGGAAAGATACCTCGTGATTCTGGGGGCTACAGGAGATTTTTCTTTTGAGAGGAGCTTCGAGCTTCGGAAAGGACCTACCAGAGATATCCATAGATCTCTTAAGCTACCTGCAGTTGCCGGATACGCTAACAGCCTGTTAACTTTTTTGTATTAGTTGTGGAATTGTTAATTCAGATGTACATATTTCCCAACATATTAACCTAGATGAGGACGAGTTGTTGTTTTGTTATTGTATAAAGCTGTAAATAAAACATTTGTGTTTAAACGCTACCCATTTCTTTGATCGACTAAGAGCAAGTCATTACAGTAGACACTGTTTACATTATTTATGGTTCTTTATTTCTTCTTGCATTCTCTTTAATTTCTTAAATTTTTTTGATGTTTATCTATTAATTTTATGAAAGATTTTCTTATTTTTTCATAGATGTGTTTTAGGAACTTTCTACAATGTATTTTTTCTTTTCCTAACCAGTGTATATTTTTGCTTATCCGGGTTCTTGAGTATTTCAAATAGAAATTTAGAAAAATTTTATTTACATTTAATTTGATGACGATTTTCTACACAGGAATGAGATTTTACTTAGATTAACGAGAGAGAAGAATGCGCCGCCAATAATTCGAAACGAGAAAATACAACATATCTGTAATATCTCTAATCTATTACATAAAAATAATACCTCATGAAATATATTTAGAGTGGGCAACTGTAAATATATAAAATATTCAACATCAAACCTTTCTCTTTATCTAAGATAGAAATTTTATTCGTTTGATTTACAATTCCCTATCCCTGGACAGATTTGATAGAAGTTTGGCATCTACGTTCCTTTTCATCTAGAAGGATTATCTGTTACATTACAAAGTTTGAACACTACAATGGATTTGAAATGGAAGTTGAATGATTTTGCGTTCCGATAATTTTGAATAAAAACTCACTCAAAAATAATTTTATACATTCTTAAGATTCAATATATTAAAGTTATAAGGATGACAATTTTATCACTGTTATATATTTTTATGAATTTTGCTTAATTTTTAAAAATTAACGTAATTATAAACTTTATTCATTCTCTTTTTTTAGAAATATTAACGATATTTTCCTTTTAATCACATATAACAACCGTGCACTTTTGCCTATATGTATGCTAAGTTGAGTGTTAAGGATATTTTTATTTTTAATATATAGAGTCAAAACAAGCATTTTAGTATGCGTGTGCTTTAATTCACCATTAAATACTGTCTTTTTAATTTATCGAATTTTCTTTCCTTATTAGTATAATTTTATCTCATATTTTGAAATTTTTGATATTTCAAAACATATAATTTACTTATCATATGCGTTTTTTATATATAAGTTGTTGTTGTTTCTAATTGCAATTGCTTAGGACAAGGTCACTGACGCTGCCAGTGATTTTAAGCCGAAAGGAGCGTCTCCTGTTTTAAGTAGCTCCAGCTAGAGCCAAGAGTACGTCTTAGCCATTCACTCATACCTAACTAACACTTTTTTACAAGGGGGGATATTCATCCATCTCAGAGAAAGAACAGAAAACAACCATACCCGCACAGGGACTCGAACTCTGGACGTCCAGATCGCGAGGAAGACGCGCTGCCCCTGTGCCTGAACGTCAGCGTATGATATGTTAATATATAATATGTTTATTTTTATATAATATTTTTTTTAAATATGAATTTATCGAATAACATTTTATTTCTTTTGGGAAGTTGTCAGTTTTTATTGTGGTATTATATGTTTTATCTACTAATGCTTTTATTAAATAGACTGGCAGACGTTTCCTTTTCTAATTGAAGATTTATGACCTTTCCCTAACTTCGTAATATTTGTTTTTTTTTACTAACCACTATTGTCATATCATGTGATTCAAAATCTAAGAACTAAGATTTGAATATTTGGAAACAATTGAAAAATTGAATAATAAGCCTCTGGAAATTAAACAAATATGAAAATAGATTATAAAACACTCCCAAATTCAAAAAATATTTCCTCAAAAATTAAATAATCATAACCAAAAAAATGTTTTCTTAATATATATTTTATTATAAGTGCGTTGAAATTCTTCAATGAGCATATTGAAAAAGGCTAGCATGCGTTCAAACTGCAAAACTCTGAGGAAATTATATTTATTTACGCGCAATCTGAATTTTTAATTCCTCGAATTCTCTTTCTACTAGCAGTTTATATTAAGATGCCTACATGTGTGACTTCATCAAATATAAAATTTAATATCTTGTAAAAGCCCGTAGAAATGTGATAACCCAAATTACTCCAATGGCCAAATATATTTTATTTGTACAAGGTGTGTTTAAATTAAAAGGTACGAAACGATACTGTAGATATAAATGAAGACTTTATTCCTGCACCATTAGTCTGAACACAACGATCCCATTGATTAACGATCCAAAGGATTTCTTGTTCCCAAAATTCTTGTGGCCGTTACGAGTTTCAGTCCTACACAGCGTTTTAGAGGTCTCCTTCCGAGTTAAAGCTCTTTTGTTCCTGATGTTTTTTCGAAAACATTAACACCAATGTGTGCATGTCAATGTGAGGCACACTGAAAACTACGCAGATCATTCAAGAACAAAAACCCGAAGTTACTCATGGAGGGTGTGATTCTTCTTCAAGAAAAGACGCATGCACCTATCTCGGGTCACACACGCCAAGTTCAAGTGGAAGCAGCTCGACCATCCGCCCTACAACCCGAACATGTCACCGTGCGATTTTCATGTGCTTGGTCGAAAAAACATCTGAAAGGGAAGCTCTTCAACTCAGACGGTGAACTCAAAGACGCTGTGTAGGACTGGGTATCGCCACGGCCACAGGAATTCTGGGAACTAAGAGTCCTTCGGCTCGTTAATCAATGGGATCGTTGTGCTCAGGTCTATGGCGTATTTTGAATGAAGTTTTCATTTATAACCTACTGTTTCGTGCCTTTTCATTTGACGAACCTTTATATACATGTGCCAAGTTTCAGTCAAAAAATGCTTCTTATCTGAAATCTTCGATCAGTAATTAAATACGAATGTCTTAACACTTCTTAAAGAGTTTTATAAAAAGTCGATAATATTTTTATTTATCGACTTTTTACTTGCATTTAAAACGAAGCAATGTTGAAACTGAAGATTTACCAATGGCATTATGCATTTAATTACTGTATCGACATTATACGAGAGACGTCAAGCGTTGCTATATATTTTTTTCTTTTAATGTGACCTATAGTCATAAGACAGTTGAATCTAAGCCTAAGAAATAAAGGCAAAGCCACGGATGTTCAAACAGTACTCTGTATTTCAATACTATAAGGACAGGATACAAGACATATTGTCATGCGTAGTAATGTCCCCCCTTACATTGTGACCTGCATACATGAGAAGGCAGTATCTAAACCTTTAGTAGCATTCTTTTTTTAAAATATAATCGATTATGGTCCTTGATCTCGGTCAGATTCAAAGGTGCCGTGAGAGGAGAAATAAAAAAAGGTCAAACGCAAATCAATCATTTTCTTTCGAATGTCGCAATTGGAAAGAAAAAAAAATCTTGTGTTTTACGAATATAATAGCGTTCCAAATTACCTCCGCTGAGGGTCATGCATGATATTAATAGAGCAATTGCATATGCATTAGGGCTTGTAATACTGGGAATTTGTTATAAGTGACGTTAATTATATGTTTATATAAGTTTCGAATATATAACGACTATTAAATTTCGAAAGATGAATATTTTTCTCTCATTGAAATAAGTAGCATCCTTATTTGGAAGTTTATGAGAATGGTGATAACCTTATTGTTGCGTACTATTATTAGCCTTGCGTGTTATTAGTATCCTTATTATTAGTCATATGAAAAAAAAACTAAAAATAACATTCCTCTCAGGCATATTTTTTGTTTCCCATTAACAAATCCCTCTTTGGTTGGTCCTACACAATATTTAAAACTAATGAAAAGTCTCCAATCAGCATAATTCCATTTTAGTAATGAAACTTTCGTTGCTTTAAATCGACTGTTTATTCGATTACTATAATATGCGATTTATTTCTATGATTTGTGCCTTATCAATGGGCAACTAATCATAGAAACATAAATGGTATATTTATAAATATATTAGTAAGTTTCACAACCATCAAAACTACGTATTCCACATTTTTTGAAAAGCAATAAAATTAATATTTTAATATTTTAATTCGTTGAATGAAATGAACCTTTTAAATATCAATAACATTTTGTATGCATTGATTGTCGCATTTTGTTTTATCTTTTATTGAGCCTGTACCTATGCTACTATTATGAATGTGAAAATTCGGATGGATGGTTCATGTTAATCAATCACACCTTAGCAGCTGAATGAAATTGGATCAAATTTAACACAGTGATTTATTATAGTCTAGAATAGGACATAGGTTACTATTTATACCTGTTAGTTGAGTAGTTAATTTTTATTAATTAGGAACTACCCATCCAGCCAAAAATATTCATATCCCCTTCGCCAAATGAGTAAGACATCAGTCCCCTCCCCCCAAGCTAACAAGGATAGGCTTAGCATGTTTCGACCGATTATTTCAAACGATTCTACTTATTTCCTTAGTATTTGATGCATTAAAAATCAAGCATTGTTAGTTAATATATTTTTTGGATTCATTTTGAAGTACTTTCGAATTAAAATAAAACAGAATTAAAGAAATTAAAATTTTCACATTGATATTGCTTTACCCCAACTAGGATAGAAAATTCGCGTGTTTGAGTTGCTTCAATTGGCGTCAGACCGTCAACTCTCATACATACACATTAAAATTTTCCCTTGCACGAAGTCGTGGGTAAAAGCTAGTTTATAATAAAAGAGATTGGTGTATGTTGGTTCTCTATAAAGTTGACCATTTGACTTAGAATTACAAAATCTGACTTTGGAGAATAGACATGGGCATCTATGATGATCATTTTGGAAATTAGAATTAGAATTTTAATAATTTGAAAAAGACATTTGAGCGTTTTTCTCTAAGATATAATTGTACAAAATTGAAATTTACGTAATCGAATTTTTTTTAAATTGTTTTTTTTTTCAAACACCAATTTTATTTTTATTAAAAAATTTTTAAATTCAATCAATTATTTAAAAAAAATGTTTGCCTAGTTTGAAATAATCGTTTGAAATGTTGTCCCAAATTTCTACCATTTTTCAATATTTCATCAAACATTTGATTATGTGATTCCCATACATTATTTAAAACCAAAGATGGATTATGTATAATATTTACGTTGTTTAGGGGGCGAATTGAAAAACTGAAACTATGATACCATAAACTTTATTTAAAAAGATTAATTGGACACTTGCATTTTAAATAGGGCTATAATATCAAAAAGCTGGTTTCCAGTTGAAAAATTCATATATACAATGTCCAGGGCATTTATGTGACTGCAAAAAGAACAGGCTTTGAAATCCGTCTCATTTTGATGTTTCAACTATTTTGAAGATTCTTGAATATAATAGTGTATATATGAGATATTTAAGTAAGAATTACAGATAGTATTTTCTGGGAATGAGTTGGTTTCCAAAGGTGGTTAAAGAGGTTACAAAATTCAAGAGTGATTAGCCTACATAAATACACAGATCTGCAAAAAATAATTTTTACAACTGAATATTTTACACAGTTTTTAATCTTGAATCGTAAGTAACAAGATTTTTTCTATCGTCACAATTATTCATTCATTCATTTTTTTTATTTAGAAAAATCATTTTATATTTCGTAGAAGGCATTTCAAATCAAAATATTTGGTCATACGCTTAATTTTACCATATCATAAACATATAATTTGCATTCATTTTACTCTGTCACCAAATAAATATCGAATGAGTTTAATTATAATTAGTAATTCTTTACAGTAATGTTGTCTATTTTTTTGTTTTAAAAATTTCTTTCCCACATTCTTTCTGGTAAACTTGACCGCTTATCACGATTTTGAAATTATATTTCTCACTAATTTCACCTATATCTTCAGAAAAATAGTCTGAAGCAGCGTTCATACGAGGTCAACTATTGGGAAATAGAGAAACACGCCTATCTCAGGAAGATCACGTGACAAAATAGAACAATAGCAGGTGGTTATTCCAATGAGACAACCATTTGCCATTGTCCTATTGCAGCCCTACGATCTTCCTTACGTAGGTGTGGCTTTCTATTTCTCTCTGTAGTTGACCTCGTGTGAACGTTGCTTAAGCGTGAACGAAGTAATAATAATACATTCGTAAGTATTTATTGCACACAATATCCTAAAATTTGCTGATATCCTTTCTCGGGGTGCGGTTTTTTCCCTTGCTTCCAAGAAGGTTTCACTTATAGTAAGAAAAAATTACAATGTGTTTTCATTATTATTATTTGTTCACTTATTTGTTTATTTTTGTGCAGAGGAGAGTCAAAATTTTAAGTCTTCATGCTTTTTTGGTGCCATCGAAAAGGAAAGTTCTTTTCTTTTGTCTTGTTTTGGATAAACCTGGGACCATTAGCAAAAATATTTCATTCTTTCTTACTTTGGTGATGTTTTATTAAATTCTTTATTTAGGTCCAATTTTATATGAAGAGGTGGAAGGAAACTGGATTGATCAAGCTATCTAAGCACGTAGACTAGTTCGCCAATATTTAAGATTTCTATCAATTCTCCAAACTTCTATCTAAAAGCATAAAATACATTTCTCCCTTAAGATCCGAAAAATTAGGATTATTGTCTTTATTGTACAGGTAATCAGGAATGTATCAAAAACAATCAGATAAATGGAGTCATTTTTGAAATCTTTTCTCTCAATTAAAATGTAAGCAAAACATGAAACCACTTCCAACCGAAATCCAAAATTATATATATATTTACATAACTCTGCTCTAAGAATATAAAAGATTTTAATAGATGTGTTGGAAAAATTTTAAATTAGAAAAGTAATTATGAAGAGGATGGAAAACTTGCACCAGTATTCTAATAAACAGATTTTAACTGATAGCCTTTCACAGATATATTATGAGAAGAGAAAAGATTTCTTATAAGAAGTTTATATTTAATAATTATTTTATTATTTATCAACGGAATTTATATTAAATAAGTTATCATTTAAATCTATAAATGTCTTTTATAAGTTTATATAAATAACATCACTTTGCTCTTTAATATACAGAAGTCTTATACATTAGATTAGTAATATACGATAAAAATTTGTATATGTAGAATTATTCCTTTATTGAAATTAGTAACTAAAGATAAGTATTCAATTTTACCAGTTAATTCAATTTTTTTTCAGGTGATACTTATATTTATCAATTGATATTTATTATATCAATTTTTAATTGATATTTAGCTACACTTTTAACTTATTTTTTGGAAATATGATTGTACTTTTAATATATGGTCACCTTTGTGAGAAATAAATATTTATCCATAACGTTCTTTAATAAATTTTCAGCGCCTTTTGACTTTAGGTATAATTATGTTGTAAATAAAATTTCTATATTTAATTTTAACTTATTTTGACAAACATCTGCTTTCCGAATTTTTGAAAATGGAACTTCCATTATTATAAGAGCATTAGATATTTTATGTCATTATATAAAAATGTAATTGAGCGGAGATTTTTGAAGATAACATTTTTAGAATTAAATTACATTCCTGAAATTTCCTCTGCTTTCCAAAGTACACATATAATTCAATACTATTTTATAACTTAAAGGACAACATATTCAAATAATGAGGTACAAAAAATGGCGTTTTAAAATAGAATTCTGTAGACGCCAAACGATTATTACATTATACGATATTGTTTTATTTTTGTTGGGTAACCTTAGGAATTGATGTTTTATCAAACAAGTTTAATCACCATCGAAATCTTCTGCGTCATCTATAAAATTAACTAGATGTTAACAACTAGCCATGAAATAACAGAAGAAACAAATTAGTTGCTTAAAATATTGCCTAATAAATTTTAATAATTAAATAGCAAAAAATTAAAGGAAATTACCTTGAATAAATTGGTTCTTAACAAAAACGTCGTCAGTTAATTTCATAGAAGTTCTTTAACAAAGACATTATTCAAAGACTGTTTGTGTCTTAAATGATGTTGCTGTTGAACTTAATGAATTTCGAAGATAATGATGTTGTTATTCACCTGGAGTTCCGACTGTAAAATAATGGCAATTGTAAATCTGCCGTTTCCGCAAACTGATTTGCCAAAAAACATCGGCACTTTTGAGTCTCAGGGAGAATAATTCTTACTATTCTCACTTCGAGGAAAACTATTTTTAACTACAGCAGCTCATCTTGAAAGTAGGTAAATTCAAATGCAAAGTAAAAAAAGTGACGTCAGTTACTTTTCTAAAAAGGAAAACTGACTAATTGCGTTAGGCTCTTAAATGAAAAAGGAAATCTATATCCTCGCATATCGGGAATAAGAATATTTTATTTGTTATTATATAACAATAAAATAAAAATAAAAAGATTAAAATGAAATCTGTTATGAATATTTCAATGTATCATGTCAAAACATCATTTCTTGAACGGCCAAGCATCACGTGCTCGTGCAGTTAATTTATATTTTTATTCATTTTAATCGTTTCATAAAATGAGTCACTTTAGTATTCAAAGAACTCTGTCTCGCATTTAGTGTTTAAAAAAATATCCCATTTCCTATTTATTTCATTTCATATAATCACGTGCTGAAAAGGACATTTTTCTAGGTTTTATTTGCTGTAGTCATGAACTTATTTTTTTAAAAAAATCAGAGCTTTTGTAAATGCAATAGTTATTACAAACTAATTTTTTGAGATGCTCGTGCAGATAATAAAATTTTTATTTTTTGCCTATACATTTTTGTTGATGTCAAAAACATTTTCCCAAAAATAAAACCATGTTCTGACATGTTAAAAAAACCAAACGATAATCTTTTGGGAGCGAGATTAATTATTTAAAAGTTGGAAATCGCAAACAAGCCACAGGATGACGTCATTTCCTATAAACGACAAAAAAAGCAATAGATAGTAATTTTAATTGAATTTTTCAAACAATACTGGCAAACCAAACCTCAAAAGTCGTGGGTCAGGTGACTCTCTGTCTACCAATGGAAAAACGAATATTTTTTGCCTTCTTTTTTTCGGAGACACCATAAAACCCCATAACCAAAACAACATCATGTTCTCACGTGATAATAATAAAATTACGTTGTGTGAAGCTACCCTAACAATTTAAAAACAATGAACTTTTACAATATATGTGATAGAAAGGAAATAAAGAATAAAATAATGATGGTAATATTTATAAAATAATAATAAAATGGTATTTTATTTACTTTTAATCTGTTTTTATGAAAAACTTAGAATAAACTTTACTTACTTTTATAACTTTACTTACTTTTATATAAATTTATTAAAAAACAATTAAAGATTTAAAGAATAAAGCTATGAAACATAATTTGCTTTCCCTTAGAGTGAATGGAATCGATAAGATGTCAATGAATCATCAATATTTTTATTAAAGTTTAAAACACAAAATTCCTGAAATTTATATAAATAATAAAAGAAAAAGTAAACAAAATGACTTTCCCTAGGAATCATCATTTTTACTTCTTGACATATTAAATACACAGAAAGTATATTAATACTCAAAAAGGGTGAATCTCCCCTCAGGAATAGAATATTTTTGCATTGTGTTTGTATATTAACACAATAACTCAAAATCACTTTGAATAAGACGATTCAAATTTAGCTTTTGGAATTACGATCGAATGATCGAATTTCTAGATTTCTGCAAAATTTCAACGAAGCGGATTCACCGGAAATCTGTCTGCCTGGCTGTTCGGTTACAACTTTTTAGCTACAAAATTGAATTATTAAATGAATCTCTTAACTGAATTCGGTAACTGCAAAACGTGAAAAGCTAAATAGTTAAAGCTTCATACACTGGTTTGGCAATTAAAATATAGATATTAATATAATTTGAAATGCAATTCGGAAACTTTTGAACGTTTTTAGATATGTGCTTTTGCATGTATGTAAATGCATTGACTTAAACTACTATTGACTTGTGACTAATTTTATAGCTCCATGTCAAATTTTTGTATAAATTTGTCGTTAACAGGTAATATAAAAAGTATTTTTTGAATGAATTCCTACTTAGGTTAACAAAGAAAATTTAAATTTTAGCTGCATTTTATTAAATAATTACAATTGTTGCAGTTGTTAAAGTGCTCCACTTTACAACGGAAGTAGGGGTGCAGCAGCTTCTGAAGGTAAGGACCCTTGAGTAGCAGAGGGCAGAAGTCTGACTTATGGCTCCCATATCCTTTTTGCGGGGCTGACTTCATTCAAGCACTTCATTCATTCATCCGCAGTTCGTAATTTAGACCTGGAACAGAGAACGATCAACTCTGTCTCAGTACTCTCAATGGTATTATTCTCGACATGGAAAATGAAGCATCCACCACAAACAGTGAGTCTTTGGCTGGCATGTTCGAACTCGCAGCAGCCCAAGGATTACGAATCCAATGGCCTACTAACCAGGCTAATTGGCCTAAAAATTATAATTACTATAATTGACCAAAAATTATACTAGTGTTGTTTTCAGCGCCAAATGATGATTCAAAGCCAATTGTGGTAACAGAAAATGCATGAATTTTCTACACCACTTGCGATAACACAATAGAGATTAGAAATCTTTCATTTTCTTTATTATTACTTTAATTCAAAACTACCTCAAAATGATTAATTAGCAAAGACTAATTTTAAATGCGTCAAACATCATGAAAATAAATAGAATCGTTTAAAATAATTGGCCAAAAACGTGTTAAGCCTAACCTCATTAGTGAGGAGGTAAAAACAAACTGAATTTGTTACTTATTTGGAGGCGAGGAAATGAAGAGTTTTGGCAAGAAATTTATTTTTTAAATTGGTTAATAAAAAT
>JAOUZG010040955.1:2925587-2938318 GCA_026289955.1 Argiope argentata | reverse complement strand
AACACATGGACGATGATCACACACACTATATATAAGGTAACTCATTATACTGATTTGAATGTAGGAATTGCCTTATAACAAAGAGCAAACGAATAAAATCTTTTGCCTCTAATGGAGATCGGAAGATGTTTGCTTTCACCAATTTCACATAAACACTCTGATTGAAGTGTTTACAGTAAAAAAGCTCCAGTGCGCGTCGCTCACATTCAAAGTATACATATGGTTTAGAGCATACAGCACCATCTATGTTCAGTATTAATTAACATTTAATTAAAATAATAAAAGAATAAAACAAAAATTGCAAATAATAAATCACATAAACACTCGGAAAGAAAGTTTATCTCCCAAATAAGGCCCTCATTAAAAATTATTTTTAAAAATTTGTGACATAAAGCTCAAAAATAAAATGAGGATTTTAATCGAAAATTTGAAATGTATTATTTAATTATGTCATTTACTTATCAATATATACTTTTGGCTACAAGTTTTTTGAGTTGGCAATATTGGAAGAGGTGTAATTAAGTATCTTGGGAATAATTGGACATCCAGGGTTTTCTAGACGGAACATTTTTCAATTGTGATAGATATTAAAGACAACTTGAAACAATCATGTAACTATCAGAATATGGATGCGGCGATATATCGAGAATCGGGTTCATGTTGGACATTGGAGCCAAATTTTAATTTTTTGTTGATGATAAGTCACCATTACCATTTTCTAATAGTCCTAAAAAAATCGATGTTCCAAAAACGATAAATCGCCAATTTTCTGCCCGTTCCTTTTGGGGCTTCAAAAACCTCAAACGAATAAATCATCAAGTTTTCAAATTATAAATAATATTTTTACAACAAAAAACTGTAACAATCTTGCCACTGACTTAAACCTTTGAATGACAAATTAAATTCCTATATTCAAATAATTTCTTGGCGATAAATCTCAAAATGTGACAACCTGTATTATTTTCGAATAACCCTAAAAGTTTAAAATAGCTGCCTCAAAAGCGATAAATCGCCAGTATGTTGCCCACGCGTTTTGAGGTTTCAAAACCCTCAAACCCAAAAAACATCATGTTCTGACAAGATAAAAATATGTGTATTTAATGTATATCTTTACAGAATTTGTTAGTTATATGTTCAACAGTCTGCATTACATAGCACCAACACACAGACACACATTCGCCTTTATTATCAGATAAAATATTTTTATATATAAAAATTGCTACTATAACAAAAAAAAAGAATCACATGTGATATCTGGTAATTTTCTGTTTGATCACATTTTCATTTATCTCATTCGACTCATTTAGGTAAATTGTTTTATGGTTTAATATATATATATTGTCTATTCAGTCGATATTAGGAAACCAATCGAATAATTTATCGCCTTCGATCACGTTGCAGTCAACATCAGAGATGCTAAAAAAAGAAAGTTTATCATGTTGCTGCCTGAATTTTATCTCGTGAGTCGCACGCTTCTGTAAACCCTGAAATGAGAATCTTTCATCACCAAACGGTTAATTAAACATCTCGATGGATTTTGACGAAAAGTTAAACATAAACTTCCTGATCTTCATTGGATTTCAAAATTACTTCTTACATATTTTTTGCTATTTGTTAACGGTTTTTTTTTTACTGTCTCAATTTCTTATTTATGCCACTTCATCCAGTAAGGTCATTACACACTGTTTATAGTCTTATTGCAATATTTTGATAAATAGCAAAAGCTAATAAAATTTTATATATATATCTATAATAATTTCGCATTTTTACAGTGACATTAACCATGAAAAAATTTAAGATGTAATACTTGGCAAACCCGGTTTTAAAATAAAAATATCATTATAAAAACTTAAAATAAAATATCCTTATTAAAGTTAATGCTCTGAAGAGTTTTTGTTTGTTTGTTTATCTTAAACTCAATTAAAAATTTTATGCATTTCAAGCATAAAAATATAAGAAAAAAATTAAAATTAAATCTGCTATGCATATTTGAATGTATCATGTCAGAACATTATTTCTGGGACAGCCAAGCACCACGTGCTCCTGCAAGTTAAGTGATATTTTTATTCATTTTAATGGATTCAATGAATGAGTCACTTTGGTATTGCAAACGGTCCAAAAAACTTTGTCTCGCATTGATTGTTTGAAAAAATATCCCATTTGCTATTTATTTCATTTCATATAACCACGGGCTCAAAATGATATTTTTTTAGGTTTTATTCTTTGTGGTCATTAACAAATTTTTTTAATGAGATCATTTGTAAATGCGATGGCAACGCGTTATTAAAAGCTGAATTTTTGAGATGCTCGTGCAGATAATAAAGCTTTTATTTTTCACCTACGGATTTTTCTTGACGCCAAAAACCTCATCCTAAAACATCATGTTTTTACATGATAATAATAGGAGTATTTTTTTTTGTAAATCTGATCATTATTATTTTGTTTGAAAAGAATAATTATTATTTTGTTGATCTTCGTTAAGATCACTTAAAAAATAATTTCTTAGTTCCATTGCACTTTAAAAATAAAGAAAAAATAAATTTGTTGTAAAAAATAAATAGCTTTACTGAATCTTTTCACAATTTGATATAAAACAATTGAATGAAACTACTTCAAATTGCCTCATTTTTATCAGACACATAAAAACATATTTTACTGACTGAAGTATTTCCGCATCTTAATAATAAATTTTAAATCATGCGCAGGTTGTAATTATGCAATAATTGGACACAAAAGCTGTAAATTCAAAAAACCACAGGTATTATATCAGATACATATTATATGAATGCCTTTAAAACTTGCTCAGTTCATATTTTAGATTCTGATCTTTGAAACAAAATCTTTACTGTCAAAGAATTCGAATTTTAGCTTTGACAAAGCTTTACACGATTATGATTTCAATTTATTTATGATTTTATTCTTTATAATTTTATTTATCTTTGTGATTTTATTCTTTTTATCCATAATTTATTGATAAATTATGCAGCATATTTTAATATTTTGGAATTTAAATTTGTTTCATCTCTTACTTTCTATCAATATCCGCATGAATTACAAAAGTTCGGGTTTCCAAGGACATAAAAAGAAGTCATAAATACGAAGATGACTTAACGAAAAAAGTTCCTCTTCGTTGTTCTGAACTTTGTTGACATTGCGTGCGTGTGGACATTTGCAATTTTCAGATCATAGTTTTCGAACATCATTGTTTCCTGATGCACGTGCAGAAATATCGTAACACGAATATTTTTCCGACCAAGAAAACCTACTATTGTTTTATTATTAGTCAAGCAGCAAGGGAAACGGGTATATTTTATTTGACCTTGAAAGGTCATTTGTAAGAATTAATTTTTTCTTGGAATTTCAGTTTATGAAGAACCTTCTACATGTTATAATTATTATCAGCTGCCTTTGGCGATTAATTGGTTCGTTGTCTACTTTGAATGTGTTAAATCTTTTTTAAATCTCTTTTGCATCACTTTACGCTTATGAATCTCTGAGCCTGGTATTTTTCGGTATGAAACCGTTTCACTAATGACCCGGTTCAACAGATCGTACAAATTCTATATTGACCGGCCGGTTTACATTTCAAACAAAGGGTATAGAATGCAAAACAAGTCAGCACAAAGTATTATCGCTTTACATTCTCCACTCTCTGTTTGAAATAGAAATTGGCAAGCCAATAGAAAATTCCACTTCCGGTTTGATTGTAATCGTACCGAAAGGGTTAATATCGGTTCAAGAAAAGTATTATTATTCTTTAAGGATTTAGAATTCAAAAGAAATGCTTTTAAAATCAATTGTGAAGTCTTGATTGATGAAAATGATTTGAAAATATTATAAGAATGTTAATTATTTTTTTATGACCTATCTTGTTTTGTTCAATTTTTTGCCATTTTTATTTATGTATCTCAATATAGAAAGTATCCCCATTTTTTCTCAAAACATATAACTTGATATAAATTTTTTATACTCATATAAGGTTAAGTATAGCTTATTAAATGTATGTTTGCCGAAAATAAGTATACCAAATGATTTGAAAATATTATAAGAACGTCAATCACTATTTTTATGGCCTTTCTTATTTTGTTCATTTTAAATTTAGAAAATACTTTGAAAACCCTTTAAATTTAGAAATTACGTTGCAAACACTTTAAATTTAGAAATTACGTTGCAAAACCTTTAAATTTAGAAATTAATTTAGAAACACTTTAAATTTAGAAATTACGTTGCAAAACCTTTAAATTTAGAAATTACTATCCAAACCCTTTAAATGTAGAAATTACCTTGAAAACCCTTTAAATTTAAAAATTACTTTGCAAACCCTTTAAATTTAGAAATTACCTTGCTCCTGCGATAATCTTTCTACCTGATAAGAATTACAAGTTTAGTTAATTTGTTGCTGCTTTTGATAATAAGCGGACGTAAAAATATTAATATATTGGTGTTGAAATTGTATCTAAGTTTTTGGTGACTGAAAATTTCCTTGCTTGAAAATTATCACCCATTCTATTTCGGTCATTTCGATGAGGATTGGACATCTTTTTATATCGATTTAATCTAATATATCTTGCACAGATTCCCATCCTGTCTTGAATTGATACATCCTTTTTTGCAAGCAATTTTTTCCCAAGTGAATTCCTGCGATTTAACTTGTAATCCAGACAGGAATTAGAACTACTTTTTTTTCTTTGTCGTTTCGTAACAGTTGGAAACGGTTATTAAGTTCGTATTGTTTAAAATCAGATTCTAACCTAGTTTATCAGTATTATGCGAAAACTTTTGAGGGGTGTAACTGATTCAAAACTAATGGGGTTGAGGTCACAAAAAATTTGAATTATTAAAACAATTTTAAAATAAACAGAACTGGAACTAAAAACGTATACAAAAAAGTAAAATTCTTATTTTTAAAAAGTTGAAATAGTATTGTTTAAAATCGGAGATTAAGGTTTCTTTTTATCTTTTAGCATTTTTTATTAAAAATAAATTATTCATTAGTAAATAATGTTTAGTTATATAAAAAATGACTAACTTTAATTTTAATACATACTAAATTATTAATAATATTTAATAAATAACAACGATTAACAAATAGTTTTTGGTAATAAATAATTTTAATATAAAACTTCAAAATATACCAATTATCATATGATACATCGTACAACTCATTATTAGATAATATAAGATTATTGATTTATCTAAAGTAATAAAAACTACTGATAACAGTTGAAAAAATATTTAATGATATCTGAAGAGCAAACTTTATATAATAATCTATCTATCTATCAACAAACTAGTTGATTAAATCAAACAATAGACGAAACCAAACACAAAAGAAATCAATAAACAATTTAAGAAATTTTGAAAATAATTTAAATATGTTTAATTATTAATTAATTATTGATAATATAAATTAATAATAATTCGAATTATTCTAAAGTATTAATAATATTAATACATAATAATGATTAGCAACTAATTCTTTAGATAATAACTAATTACATTTTGTAATTACAAAATGAAACGAATACTAATATCATGCGACACATACTATAGCATAAGACGCATTATGAGATAAGTATTAATTAATGATTAATACTAAAAATTAAATGTTGAATCAGTAAATTTAATAAAAACTTATTATTAAAACCCTTAAAAACTTAATATTCATGTTTTAAAACAATATCTTTATAAATAAATAAAAATTTTAATAAAGTAATTTCAAATATTTGAATAAAACAATTAATTCTTTATGCTAATTAATAAAATATACATATTCAAATTTTACTCACTAAGCACATTACTTAAAACGTATTTAGCAAACAACACAAAAGTAGTTTCAAATATTTGAATACAGCAATTGTTCAGTAGAAGATAAAAATAAACAAAACCATTTAAATCATTCAGATCTATTATATTTAAATTTCTTTGTTGAAATTCCCCAATTACTTTTTTTTTACTGAATACATTTTAAATCTTTATGCAAATTAATAAAATATGCATATACAACTTTTATTCAGAAAAGGACGTTAGTTATAAACGTATTTCACAAGCAATAATAATTCAGAAATAATAATAATTTTCTAAATTTTTTAGTTTAGGTTTGAAATTAATTGAATACAAATCTCAGACGATATTTCAACATCATGTCTATGAAAAATATGAGCAAAACAAAGCAAAAAATTCATCTTGAAAATATGAATCAGAAGCCTTCAAACCAGCAAAGCTCAACTATAATAAATATTTGGAACGATATTTAAATAAATTCATTTTTAATACTACAAAATGTTTAAAAACTCGAGGAATAATTGACATAAATTAAAATTTTTAGGATAGATTAGAAATTTGTAGAGTCCATTAATGGCATCAAATGAATCTATATATCCATCCTATATTATTTTACGATAATATTTGCTTAGAATTAGACTGTCTGGAACAAAAGAATTTGACAGCATAAAATATGTTTTATTGCAGACTTTGCAGACAAGCTGACATGTCTCTAAGTATTTACGTTACATTTATATACGATCGCGTTTATTATATCGCTTCTCTAAGAATCGTATGTAGAAGTGAAATGTAAATTTGTCGGGAGAGTCAAAGCAGAAGAGATGCATCGTTTCTTATGAAGGCTTTTTTACAGTTTTTAGGGTAATTATAAATATTTTTTGAAACTAAACAGTTTTTTTGTGAATTAAAATCAACAAGCATGAAAATTTAAAATAGATTTATATAAACATGTAGTTTGTTAATATTTCCTGAAACAATTAGCATGAGACTTTTTCTAAATACTGTTCCACTGAAATATAATACCAGATGATTCACGATTGTTCACGATTAAAATAATTTCATATCTAATATTTTTAGTGTAAAAACTACTTTTGTGTGAAGTAATTTAAAACACAAAATACTCTTATCGCCTGAGTAAAATTAGAATATTTACTGAATCAGACGATTTTTTAAAAATCAGCTGTTCTAACTTTCTTCATATAAATAAACAAATCAGTTGTTACTCCGATTTAAAACACTTTTTTTAGACTTTAGATAATGAATATTAGCATCAGTTCTTCGCTTTTTTTTCTACATTCAACTATAGAAAAACAATACTTCACAAATATTGTGTATGTCGTCTTATTGAACATTTAAAAAAACGATGATAAAAATAATTTAAAATATAAAACAAAAATATCAAAAACTAACGATAAATTTATTTAAAATCTCAGCGTTTAGAATGTAATAGCTGGAATTGTTTAAAAAAACGTTTGCATCTATTCATTTATTTGTTAAATTTTGAAAAATAAAGAAAAATAAAATGAAAAATTGAATGAATGGAAATTGGTATCAATGATTTTTTTTATTATATTAAGGCAATTTAAAAAATATTATTTTGGGCAAGTTTATCCAAAAATTACTACAGGGAAAACATAAAAATTTTGATTAGTTCGAAATGAATTAAATATTTTATTAGATTATATTTTTAAAAAGGTATTCTCTCTCCTCTCCTAAATAACTAATATGTCAAATTTGATTTGATTCAGTCCTGATATTTAGAAGGAAATGGGAATATTTATGTATAGTTATAAATACTTTAATTTATATTAAGATTAAAAAATGCCCTTTATATAGTATTATTTAACATCTTTTAATAATGAGAAAATCATTTTATAATTAGCGTGTGAATTAATGTTTATAATAGCTTTGAAATTTTTATTGAAATCTTTAAAATATAAAAAACAATCGCTCCAAACATATTATTCTTTTTCTGCTCACTGGTATGTAAAAAAAATTTCATTTAAGTAATTCTAAATGAAAAACGTTTCCACGCTTCAGATTGCCACCATAAATTATTTCTCAAACATAATCTGAATGACAAAATGTATTTCTTTTAAACGCATCCTTATCAGAATAAAACGAATTGCTAATTTCCATCTTCGATATTTTCTCGCTAAACTGTTTTATATATTTTATTTACATTTTTAATTTGTTAAGGGGACTCGGTACCAAATTTTTTTTAACAATTTTTAATAAAATTATCAACTTTTGTGATAGATAGATGGTAATTGTGTAAAAACCAAAATTTCTAAAATATTTTTCAAATTCAAAAGTTACAGATTTATATCTTATATTTTTTAAAAAAAAATGGAGCATTTTTTAAAAAGGCTTCTTTTTCTGCAATTTTCAAAATATTTTCCTCAAAATTTTTTGAGGGGGAACTCACAATACATGTAACAAAAATAGGGATCCGTTTTTTTAAATCTATATTAGTTTTTGAGAAAAAGATGTTTTATAAAATTTTGTGAAATTTTTTGGAAAATATCAGATTTTTTCACTTTGAACATTTTTAGAAAAAAATCTAATCATAATTCTTGAGCTAGAAATAACTTACATTTCAAAAACCAACAAATAAAAAAAGTATCAAAACGTGGCAAAAAAAATACCAAAGCTTATTAAATGTTGAAGTGGGCAAAAATATCTTTATATTTTATTGCTGAACTTACTTTTCTCAGAAATTTGAAATTTCACTTTTATAAAAATGAAATGATTTTAAAATTATTATTATTATTAAATAATTTTTATAACAATAATAATATTATAATATGATTTAAATAATACTATATTTTATTATGATATTATATTAATTATATAATATTATTAATATGATAATAAATCTTTGCTGTCAGTTTTATTCAGTGATGAGATAACTTTATTATCTCGTTAAAAAATAATTTGAAATTGCATTTATCTTTATAACACGATAAGTTTACTCTCAAATAACTGAAAAAAAAACAAAAATTCAGGAATTTATGAATTTATGAAAGAAGGTATAAAAAAAATAATTTTTAGTTCGTTTATACTACAGAAAATCTGAAAACGATATTTTTATAACAGAAAACAATATAACAAGTAGTGAAATTATTAACTACAACTTTGACCAAAATAAACCTTTTCAATTCGCGCTCGTGAATAGTGTCCACGTGATTTGTGCCAATTTTTCAAGGTTTTCTCATCAGTCGAATCACGTGATAAATGTGACGTAACACAGGTCCGTGACGATAAAGTTTCGAGAAATAATTTCTCAATCCCTTCATCTGATACAGAAGATGAGTAGAGAAACTCTTTTTCTTCATTTCAATCACTTTCTCTCACACACATAGATTATTGAACTTTGAAGAGTTATTTACTTACTTGCTTACTTGCTCTTGGATGCACATTCATCTATATATATTAATTAAATTATTTCATTTATTTATATTCCCACTGTAAGGTAAGTATTATTTATTGGATTTTGATAACCTGACTAGTTGATATATTAAACGTTGTTTGAAATTTAAATATTTTAATGTATATTATTTTAAATGCAAAATCTGATTTTTTAAAAAATAATTATTATACACAAAATTATTAAATTCTGTGTTGCTTGATTGATTGCTTTAGAGCCTTATAATCTCTAGAAAATAAAGGGCATATAACCCTTTTCCACTTATTTTTGTCATTTAAAAATTTTTAAAACAATAAGAATATTTCTGTCACGCAAAAATTTCAAAAAGTAGTACATTAGATCTGAATATTACTTCATTTCATTTCACAATAATTTTCTTGAGAATTAAAAAAGTGATAAAGATTTAAGAAAATATGTCGAACAAAAAATATTTTATCCCTTAGTAATGTAGAAAAACAGTAAAATTTTAGTTAATTTCTAATAAACTGAATATGACATTAACTTTTGAACTTCGAAAAATCGATAATATTGCTCATATTATCTAAAAAATAAATGTGTAAACTTTGAAATTGTCACAGTCATTATTATAAGATTTGAAGCATACTTGCTATATACATTCAGAGCTGCAATGATTTTAATTTATAAAAATATTATATTCAATGTGATTTCAAATAATGGTTTTATTTTAATATGTATTTTGCTCAGGTATAATACGAAAAATTATTATGCAGTAATATATTTTCAGTAAATACGATTTAATCCTTTTTGAATCTTAAATATTTACTATACGATATAATATTAAATGACAGCAAGGAAAAAAAGGGGATGGATACAAAATTTTCTAATTAATTTTGTTATCATTCTCACACACAATATATTTTATTTTTAAAATGAAATATAGACATTTTTTAATTAATAATATTTTAACCTTTTTATTCATTGTTAATGATCAAATAGAAAATTAGGTTCATTTTTCTAAGTTTAATGGCTTCAATATAAGGCAAAATTTTAATAAAGTATTTTCAATTTTATTGCAATATCAATTTCAGATTCAAGCAATGTCAAAAAAAATAAGTGATTCCTTTCTTAGTTACCGCTTTCTTCTGATGCTGTTGAATATTTAAAAATATACAAAATTATAGAAATAAACTGCCCAAGGAACAAACGGGTGTAAGTTTTGTAAGGTGCCATTTATGTGAATATCAAAATTAGAAGCTTGAAAATATTTTGCATTGTTAACCTTTGAAACATAGTTACCCTTTGATATTTGACCGAAATTTTAGTGATCATTAACTTTGAAAAACTCTCTGGTCGTCAAAGACGGCTATTGTGAATATAAAAGGCTTTCATTTTTACCATTGTTAACGTTTTCTCTGCGTTGCGTTTTCCTCTTTATCCCCACTATACGATTTTAGGATGCCTTGTATTCCTTTTGTTTCACAGACAATGCATCGCGTGTTTTAAAAAAAAACACGTTAAAAGCTAACTCAAATGCATTAGAAACAATTCCCAATGTCAGCATATAAATAAATGGTCTAAAAAAATCAGTTAAGAAAATTGGATGATTTTTTTAAAATTTTTATACATATTATATTCATTGAATAAATTTATATTATCACTAAAAGAAGAATTTAAAATCCCAAATAAATCTATTCAAGAAATATGGGTTTTAATTTTCAATTTCTCATACGAATTCACTGCGATGATCTATATATTTTATTCCGTCTGCTTAAAACCCTTTTCAGTAAAACCGGGGTAGCATGAAAAAAAGTAATTAAAAATAAATATTGTAAAAGAAGAAAAAAAATCTTATTTTTATTTTATTAGGTAATCTAAGTTCAAATTGAACCCTTTTAAATCAATTAATTCTTATTTGAAATATATTTAAGAATAAAAGAACTAATAGTGGTGTTTTTTTAAATTTAATGTATACATTTCAGTTAAAGCATATATTTTTTTCGGTCGGTCATTTCTTTTATTTCTTAATAAATAGTCTTAATTAAATGTAAATCTATTAATTTTAATTTAAAATGAAGCAATATAGTGAACAGAAATATAATTGTTTTAAATTAAATACACGTAATTAATATGTATACTTAGGGCAACCCATTTCTTAATGCTTCATTAAAAATGCTGATTAATTAATTAATTGCATGTAAGCTAGTTATGAAAAGGAAGTTAAAATGATAAAAGATTGTGCTTATTTTTGAATATACATTGTCAAAGAATTGCTTGGAAAATACTCGGTAATTATTTGTTTAGAATTAACAAACAAAAAAATTCAAGTTGAAAAATATCCATTGAAATATCTTATTACGTGATTAATTCTTTCTGTGTTTTAAGAGTCTCAATAAGACAATGGAAATTTGGAAATCACTAAGAATAATTTTAAATTAAGAATAAATGTTTTGAGCTACTTCTAGAAAACGAAAATGAATTAACAAGGAAAATTCCAATCGGTAATTTTATTTTTTTCCTACCTTTTTTTATGTGTTTTCTGTGAATTGCGTGTTTTCAAATGATAGCGCAATCTCTTCTTAGATCCATATGGAATTTTTAAAAAAACTTAAACCGGTATAATTTAAATTCTCTTCTCGCTTTATTTGCTTTCCAATGAGGAAATGTAATGTAATTATAATCTAGCGGAATTATTCCGAAGGAAGCCAGAATTACTACTGTGTAAGTATTTAAGTATTTATTTTATTTAATATTTAATAATAAAAAATTTCATTACTATATTAGATTATCTAAAGTATCTATTTTGAGGGGTGATTAAGTATTATAGACTGTTATATTATCTGTTATAGACTGTTATATTACAATCTGCATGGCAAAAAAGAAAATGCAAGACATTTTGCAGATAGGTTTATTATTATAAATATATTACATTTCATGCAAAGTTTAATTTGGGGTTTTGGATATTTACCAGATAATTGTTTTTAAAAACTATAATAAATTTTAAATTAAAAATTTCTATAAATTTTAACATTGTTTTATTATTTGGAAGCATATTATTTCACTGTAACCATCCTTATACACGCATAAATAAAAAATTGTTTCGCTATAATAAAATTTTTCTTACATACAGCCTTTTCTCTCATTTTAAAAGAAATTTTAGTAAAATTTTAAATATATTTTGTAGAAACATTTTAATCATTTTAATCACTGAATTTAAGTTTATAACGATAGTAATAAAATTAGAATAATTTGCATGTGTAAGTTATAGCTGCAAAATAATTTAGAGTAAATTTTAACCCTTTGTGGTCGTATGTCTACTTTCAGCCACCATTCAAGATGGTGCATCATTTTGACATTTTATTTATTCCTTTTTTAAAATTTTAATTGTTAAAAACATCTACAGAATGTTAAAATGATGTAGATTTAATTTTCAATGTTAAAATGTTGTAGATTTAATTTTCAGGGGAAACTCAACTTAAAGCAATTGCATGCATTTATTTTTTGGTGTAATAAACAAGTCCATGCATTAGATGAATAATTATGCATCAAATTACTTTTC
>JAOUZG010040955.1:2893563-2909815 GCA_026289955.1 Argiope argentata | reverse complement strand
CTAAATGTTTGCATTTTTATTAAATTACTAAAAATACATTTTTTAAAAATTTTACGAAAAATAGCAAATATAAATATATATAGCAAAACTCATAAGCTCATATAGCAAAAGAGAAATATAGCAAAGAAATTCATAAATATAGCAAAGAGAGTATAGCAAAAGAGAAACAGTTCTAGTCTCTTTTGTTCTATATTTTAAATTTGTATCAAAATGTATGATATATCAAAATGATTTTATATAAAAATGTCTGTTATCACTGATGTATATAATTAAAAGTAAATTATCTAAATATTTTCTTAAATATAAACACTACACTTTATACTGATAATTGGCCAATTCAGAACTAGGTCTCCATTTTCATAGCTTACAGCTTGTTGGTTAGTTTTATTAAAAATGGAAATGATATGAACAGAGTGTTCTTTTCATTCATTTTAGGCAAAGAGTATCTATTTTAATAGTTTAATCTATAAGAAAGCAAATCTTGTAAATCTAACTGCTCAAATATGCAAGTTCATAATCATTTATTCAAATAAAAAATAATATAGATATTTAAATGTTTTATTGTTTAAAACATTTCATTCCGTTTATTTAGCTGAGTTTATATTTGTTGATTTTTTTCTCTGATTATTTTAAGTTTAATTAACTTACTGATTAAATATTACTTTTAGTTTCTAGAACTGAGATTTGGCAAAACTACAAGAACTGTTGCTGCTATTTTCTTCACTGTGCAGATGGTGAGAAAAAAAATTGTATATTTTCTTATCTAAATCAAATATTATTTCCCTTTATGTGGGTGGTTATTCAAACATTAATACGCTTTAGTTAACTTTAAATGTTTCTAATGGTTAATTATACCCACAATATTCATTGCAATACTTTTAACTTCCAGCATTTTGTAATTATTGGTTCATTAATATGATATGCGAAAGACATTATAGCATAAAAATCAGATTATATGCTCACAATCTTTCAATTAGCTAACAGTACAAAAAATGGCTGGTTTGTGGAATTTTTAAAGGAATAAAACTTTATAGATTTTTTTCATCTCCCATAAGCCCAATTGCAATTTTGGAGTATTCTGGTTCGTGTATCCAAAGACAAATATTGTGACTAATTTCAGGAACGTTGTAAGTCTGACGTGACTATACTTATACATGCTGTTTGTTATGTCACTTGCTATGGACAAGTTCACTGAAGTAGTCAGCAATTAAAGGCTCATCAGTATCTCTTGTTTTGTAGTACCAACTGGGGCAAAGAGTATGACTTTTTCTATTCGCTCATCACATTCGCTTGCACGACCCCTTTTTACACGGAAAACAGTGGAAAACATTTAACCGAGTACCCGTCCGTTAAGAGCTACCTACATGCTTGGCATTGTACAGTATTGACAGAAGCGTTGCTGCGAGTAAAGTGGCTTAAACTGAGGTACTACATGGAACTACTGGTAGCAAAGGGCGTGGCTTTAGATGAAAGTTGAATTTTGATTGGCTATTGGGAAATACTTTATAACCAAAAAGCTGGATTCAAACTTAGTCAGATCTTTTGCAATGGCAGTAAAACAGTATGAATAACCTACCTAGTGGTGAATGTACAGTTCTCATCTCTTTGATGGCATCCTTAAGTTGCCGGAAGCTTTTAAAGAGTTTATTTAATTCTTGGAAAAGTTCAAACATATCTGATAGATCAGATGCAAGGTTGTTAAAAAAACATGTTTGAGTTGGGTTGCTATTTATTGGTTCCTGTTGCTGGGGCAGATTAGTTTTGAGAGAGTTTGCATAGGAGAAATTAGGTTTCATAAAATTGGATTCCTTTTTAAAGGGGGCACAATCACAGACCTTACAAATAAAACCCAGGAGAATAACTATACCCTGCACAGAACGCCTAGGGGGAAGACGCGCTACCCCTGTGCCAAGACGTCGGCCTTATATAGGCTGAATAAAATAGCCGTTAGTTTCCGCCCAGGCAAGAAATAAGCTGGTGTTAAGGTTACGGAATAGTCGTTTTTTTTCTCTTCGGAAACTAATGGTACGTAGTTGAAAGGGGCTCCTATTCCAACAAGGACAGCTCTCAGACTCTTCGTCCAAAAGCCTGGTTCCAACAACTTACGAATGTTTAGACAGGCTACGCGTTCCCCCGTTTTACCCCTCTTGCGTTTTCTTGGGATGCTTTGACACCCGGAAACTTTACCGAAAATTTGCGGGAAACTTCGGACGCGTCCACAGGTATCATCAAAAGGACCCCAAGAAACCGCAACTAGGGTGAAATGGGGGAACGCGTAGCCCTTCAGAAGATTCGACGGGTCGTAGGAACGCCGCTTAAAAATGCTCGTCCGAGTTCTTTCTCAGACATTGTTTGATCATTCCTATTAGGTGTTCCAACAGTCTGCCCACCAAACCGCTGATGAGGGGAAAAATTTCCCAAGTTAAACTGCCTAATGTTACTTAATTATTTCTTGAGAATAGACGTAAGAAATATCATAATGCAATCATTTTCCTACATAACACATTTCATTGATCATTTAAATTGATTGATGTTGGTTCATTAAAAGTTTGAATTTTGTCCTCACGCCATTTATTATTCATTCAATAAATGAACTGAAAATAAATATTCAAAAAATGTATTCACAAAGAGCTAGGAAATGTTTGAATGCATCGTTTTGTTTTTCAAAAATAATTTTGTCAAAAGTTTGAACAGGATTAAAAGCATTTCTTTTTTTATTTCATATGCTTTATGATAATTCATTTACTGCATTGAACATTTCATTTACTGCTATTTTCAGATCCTATACATGGCCGTCGTTCTATACGCTCCGTCATTGGCACTGAATGCAGTGACCGGATTGTCCACGTGGGCTTCAGTCATATCACTTGCATTTGTTTGCACGTTCTATTGTTCATTGGTAAGAACTTTTTTTAATCATTATAATATTATAATAATCTTTTTAATAGACCTTATTTCATGATTTATCACATTTTGATACTATACATTCATTAAAAATCGTAAAATCACTATATAGCTTCCAAATGTCTTGCATATTCAGCTATACTCTCCAGTTAATGCATGTTCACTGTGATATGGAAGATTTTCTCTTTCCATGTTGTAGTTTATGTAACATCAGATTCTATAGCTTTAACCCTTTATTTACTGACGGTACTTAAAAGTACCATTTAAGTCTATCTTATAACTTCATGATATGACTATTTTTGCCAATGGTATTCTGAAGAAAATGGTGAATGTAACCCAAATAGCAAGAAGTTCATATATACCGACAATAGGAATAAAAAGTATTTAATTAACAGTTTAATTAATTAAGATATTTCTATTTATCATAATTTTTCCTTGGATTCCCTGAGATTATTCTGAAAGGAAACTTAACTACCTGTGCAAAAATAAATTTGAAAAATTTGTGGCAACACAATTTGGTAAATAAAGGGTTAATTCAGATTTTTGTATTTTATATGTTTTATCGAATACCAAAAGTTATAAAATAACACCAAAATGCTTTTAAACTTTCTCTTGAAGAAGGATTACAGTGCAAACAATGCTCATGAAACTGATGATATTTTTGTATATTATCAAAATATGTGCTTAATTTTTATTCTAAAGTTAGTAAGATTCTCAAAATGGTACTTTTCTGTTAGCTGGGCGCAAGAGAAAAATCGCCAAATAATGCAGAATTCCACCATATGGAATTTGGTAAACAACCGCTAAATAATATGAAATTCCGTTTACTTTATTGTCATTCACTTCGCTTGGCGACTCGGTTTCGATTCCGAATTAACGACATTTGTGAACGGCTAGAGGAAAAGTATCCTCAAAAATTATGTTGCTTTTATAAATTTCTATGCCACATAATCACTAAATAATTTTATAATCTTTGTAAAACAAAAATATCAAGATATTTTTCAATTTCCAAACATGAATAATAAACCTTGGTATCCCAAGTAAATTGTAACTATTTTATAATACTTTATTCTTCTAATCTTTACAGGGAGGTTTAAAAGCAGTGCTATGGACAGATGTGTTTCAGGCACTCCTCATGTACGTCACCATTATTGCGGTTGTAGTGAAAGTGTGCATCATCATGGGATTTAAAGAGGTCCATGACATCGCTAGTGAAGGTGGTCGCATCATCTTTGGGAAGTAAGAGAATCTTTGCCTTATTTTAACACATGAGTTTTTTTTTTTGTAATTTATTGGGAAGGAATTTTTTTCTTGAAAGATTAAATTTTAATAAATAATATTTGAAAAAAATTGCTATTGACTTAAATTAAAATGTTAATTAATAAAACACCAGGAACAGATTATAATTTACTTTTTTAAAAATACTTACGAGAATTATTATAAACTCAAAGCTAATATGAAATATCTGTTTTTGATATGAAAAGAACGTTTAAAATAAGCTACGTGAGATTTATTCTAAACAATTAACTATATATTTAAAATAATTAATTTAATTTTATATAAATATATATTTTGTTTTTATTAATATTACCACATCATACATTTTAAATCATTTATATTTTAAACCAATTAAAATTAAATTTTATAAAAGGGTATTTAATACTTCCGAAGCTTTAAACTGCTATGAAAATAATACATAGTAAAAGATCTTACTTTTAAAAAAAATTTACTGCTACAATATTTGTAAATAACTTTAGATTTCATTTTTTTCTTTAATTTGAAACTTGTAATTCAAATTCAACACTTTCAGTAACGTTCGGAAAGAATCGATTCCACATTTCCAAAATTTCTGGAATAAAGTGTTTTAAATAATATGTGTTAATTTAATATTCTACTTTAATATCGTGAATTACTGAATTCGTTTTATCAATTTTAATATAAATATTTTTGTTATCATATCATTTGACTTTCATATATAAATTATATTCTCCCAAGAAACTATCAGTTATTTGGTCTAATAGCCTTGAAAATGAAAAAAAAATTATAATACTAATATGTATTATCCGTTATTTTCTCTCTATAATAAATCAGTAGTAGAAAATAATTACATTTAGATACTTAAACATTTGTATTTACTGTAAAAATTATTTGAAAATCAATGAAAACCGTCCTTGTAAGTATTTTTCGCATATTCCCTAATGAAAATTTCAAACTTTTTCACCCACTATATAAAATCTCGGCTTAAGTGACCTTCACAGTGTTCAGGAATTTAGACGTCACACAAATAGACGTTATGTGCTTTGCAATATATTCGGAAAAAAGGAACTTGTGTCTTACCCTTTGGCCATTGGCGAACGATAGTTTTGAAAGAAACTTGTGAGTGTTAATTTTCTATGAAACTAAGAAAATTTCAATGGCGAGAAATCTTTTATGATTTTTTATTAAAGTAATTAAATCACTAGATTGATGTTAATGCAAAGTTACTTGAAAAAACTTATATTTAAACTCCTATTTTTCTAACTGTTGAAAACCAAATTTGACTCTGAACTAACATTTTAGTTAGAAAATGGCATACAAAATTTCATTAATTTAAGTCTTTGCATATTTTTAACTGTCTTATCAACATGTATACGAAAATACAGTTACATCGGCATATCCTCTGTAATTAAACTGATGATATTCACTTAAGGATATTCCCTTCACGCTCAAGTAATTAAAAACTCCATAAGGTTATTCACTTAAAATATTACAAACGTGAATTAAATTTAGATCCCTTTGTTTATTTCTCTTTCGAGTAATTACATTAAAAACGCGAATGGGCAAATGGTTAATCCTTCAAAAATTTTGGTTCAAATTTGATACTTAACTGCAATTTAGATGTTAAATCTGTGTATTAAATTATATTTATTCACCTATTTGCATTTTGTTGTTATTGTATTTGCTTGTACTTGCACAGTCAACTGCAGACTTACCCATAGTTGAATTTCGTAGAGCTATAAATGTGGGGTTAAAACACAATTATATCAAATTTCATTTGTCGATCTCAATTTGAACTTTCAATATCATTTTCAATCGATGTCAATTTTTGAATTATCGTTGTTTGAGACAAACAATTGCATAGACAAATAGACAGATGGGCAAAATTCCATAAATTTGTTTATTGGATGCAGAAAAGTTTGGAAACGGGATGTTCGTGAAATTCTCAAACGAATATTTTGGGACAATGATTATACCTTTTGTATACTTCGCTACTAGAAAGTAAAAATTAGATGTATTAAAGGTTACATACAACTCAATGTGCAAAGAACCGAAATATTTTGTCATTTATCAAGTAAAATGACGAGTTTTTCATATCATACAGCACAATAAAGAGTTAAAATTGTCAGGCGACTAAACTTGCTGTCATACTGAATCCAGTAGCACTTTTATTACTTAACCCCTTAACTGGTTTATTTTCCTTACTATCTAATAAGAGGGTACCTTCTATTTTGGGAATATTTTCTTATTTTGATTCAAATGGAAATCCATGGAATACTTGACTTATCTACGTATTCGAAGTCATTTTACTGTTGAATTATAATTGTTATGAATGATTTATTTTTTGTATACAACTATTAAAATTCGAAAAATCGATGAACATGCGGCGTACGGGCAAACCGGTTAAGGGGTTAAGTTGATATCATAAATCACTATCATATATTCTTTACTTTTAGATTGTTTTAATACTAGCCATAACCAAATAGTTATTAGTCAGTAAATTTCATTCTTATAAACATTTAGAGTGAAAATATGTCTTACTAAAGTAAAAAAGGGCCTAAAATAAACACCATAATGAATAAGAGTAGATTAAACTATGAAGATTAAGGTGACTAGAGATATTTGGAAAAATTATAAGAAATAAGAAGGCATTTACTTAATACTGACAATAGAACTATTGATAATGAAATATTACATAGAAGATGAAAGCGTGCTGAGAAACTAATAAGTGATTTTAGTGAATGCTCTGGAGGCATAGATATATCATCAAAATGGATTTAATAATGCGTCTGAAATATAAAAAAATATCACAGAACTGCCTGGCTTAAACGCAAAAACCAAGGGCTAATCAGAAAACATTGAAGATTTTTAAAGAAGCGTTGAATATGAACGTCAAATTATAAATATGTCCATACCGATAAAATGGTTTTAATTAACAATACTTAAGTATTATCAAATAACCTAAATTTTCTTAAATGAAAGTTAAATGGCTTTTTCAAGTCCAATTTGTACAAATTGAATCTTATTGAAAGGGTTAAACTTTACAATAAAAGAACCAGGAAAATAATAAGAATATAACCCTTTCAACCTCGAATTTTTGCCATTCAAAATAATTTTCCAATTGAAAATATAAGCGTTTATCTAACGACTTAAAAATTAAATATTGAAACCCTTAATATGGTCCCCATCTATAGCAATTTATTTAAAAATTCTATATAACCTTTTTTAAATTGAATTTGTAGCTTAAAAGTGTTTTAGTATTTTGATTTCTTAATCTTCATACTAAGATGCTTTATTTTGTTCTTTGCTTAGATTTATATATTTTAAAAAATTAAATTTTTTTCAGTTTTTCAACGGACCTCACCGAGCGATACACAGTCTGGAATACTATTATGGCCGGTATCCTGTTTAGCTTCCACACTTTTGGCACAAATCAAGCCCAAATACAACGGATGCTGAGTGTCGGAAATCTCAAGAAAGCACAGCAGTTAGTTTTATTATTGCCAATTTTCATGACTGCGATATTACAATTAGTATTAGATAAGCAAGCTATTTTAAGAAAAAAATTATTACATATACCATAAAACAACAATTCTTAATCAATTTCTTAAATAGTTATTGTATGTACATTTTGGCACAAATGATTTTATTCAAGAATTTTTCTTCATTGCAAAAGTCGTAATTAAAAAAAATATTGCGAAAAACAATTTTAAACATTTATTAACAACTTCTAAAGAAATTCAGTCGTTACTAGTACCATATTCTATTATTTGCATCAATATATAACAGACAAAATATAAATAAATTATTTTAAACATAACGAGAAAAATTGGGGGCTTTGGTTACCTGAGATATTGTAGTTTCCGAATTCTGGAGATAGTGATTTTATCCAAAAATAAGTGATAGTGATTAATTAACCATTTTATTGAAAAAATAATTGGTTATTAATTGTTAAAAACAATTTTTGGTTAATGATGGTTTAAAATTGTTAACGACAGTGATTAATGATTGTTAAAATACAGTTAGTGATGGTTAAAAGTGGTTAATAACAACTGTTAATGATTGTTAAAAAAGTTTTTTAAAAATTATTAATTACTTCTACTAGCGAAATTCAGTCGTTACTAGCTCTACATTGTATTATTTGAATTAACGCACTTATAACAGAGAAATGCAAATAAATTATTTAAAAAACAATGAGAAAATTGTGTGATTTTTAATTAACTGAGATATTGAACCGGTTTTTGGCTATAGAAATTTAATCCAGAAAAATTATAGGGATAAATGAACCATTTTATTGCAAAAAAAATTTTGTTGATTGTTGAAAATAATTTGTGGTTAATGATGATAAACAATGGTTTTTCAATAGTGGTTAACGATTGTTAAAAACAATTTGTGGTTAATAACAGCGGTTAATTCTTGTTAAGAATAATTTTAAGCAATCATTAACCACTTCTAACGAAATTCATCCATCATGTTAATTACATTCTTCATTATTCCTATTAGTATATAACGTATAATACTCAAAAAATTATTTAAATAAATAAGATGAAAAATCTGCTACTTTGGGTTCAGTTAACTGAGACGTGGAAGCATCCAAATTTTGGAGATAGTAATATAATCCAAATTCAAAATAAATAACCGGTTTATTATTAACGAACAGATAATAATAAACTAGCCTAGTTTTTATTTCCCTGTAGCATTGTCAGCTTATAGCTCGAAATTGCTACTTTAAATACAAGCTATGATTGCTTTTTTTTCTCGAATTCCAAGAATTAAACTTAAAAAACAAAAATTTTCCTTTAAAGAAACGATAACATGAAAAAATATAATATGGCATGTAAAATACTGTAAAAAATTTATGATTGAATTATTAAAATATAGTATTTTGCCCTGTCGTTGATATACATTTTGTACACAATGCTTCAAAAAATAACTTGCTATTTTTGTCTTTTTTAATAACTTGAATTTTAATTAAATTCTACAAGCGGCCTATAAATCTTATTATATTGTAAGTTTTAAATAATCATAGTACTGTTTTGATTTTTTTAAAATTAATATCCATTTTTTTAACTCATGTAATTTCAATCAATGAATTGCTACTCTTTGAAACATGTAAATTTAGTTTAGTTTAGTCGTATTAAAGTCCCATGGTAAAGCAACTCTAAAGATATTTTGGGACGAGCCTCGTACTTTTGAACCGAGTTCAGATGACGAGGATGATACCTAAGTTGGCATCTCCTCTATACACCACACCAGTGGAATAATGTTTGGAACAGACTTATTTAACGTTCAACAAACCCCCTTACACGAAAGTTCTTCGAGGGAATAGGGTCTCGAACATATAGCCCTACGGCACTTGAAATATGAAAGAAATTTAACTAGAAATAGAAAAATAGAAATGTCTCCTTTGAAATTAATTGATGAAAATGAAAATAGATAGATAAAAATGAAATCAACAGAAAATAAAAATCTGCTTGCGTAAAAATAATTAAACGAAATTTTTTAAATTGTGTAATATGTAATTTATTATATTGAAATCCTTTAAGAATAAAATGAAATTATTTCAGCGCTTTGTTTCTAAGCCTCCCGCTGATTCTCGTATTCAACCTCTTCACTTTCTGGGACGGAGTCGTTATTTATTCCTTATTCCACGACTGCGATCCGATGAAAGATCCGAATGTCAATCTAAACTCTGCGGATCAAGTAAGTTACCGCATCAATTCTGTATACAAAATCATTATTTGACTATAATATATGTATAATATTCTAATAACTCTAATAATGATTCGTTGCGCAGCTGATGCCCTACACCATCGTTAAGCTGTTCAGCCATATCCCAGGACTCACCGGGCTGTGCATTTCCGGTGTCTTCAGCGCCTCCCTCAGCACTGTGTCTTCTGCAGTGAATTCCCTCACAGCCGTGACGATGGAAGATTTCATTAGACCTTATTGCTTCTGCCAGAGATTGAGTGAATCGTGGATGGCATTCATCGCCAAGATACTGGGTAAGATTTGCCTTTTCCTTATTTAACTGCTTTCATCATTCTTCTTCACTTCTTAAGATTTCATAACCCAAAGATTCATTACCATTCCATATGCCACCAATAAAGTGATTCCACTTCAACATCGATCGCCAATGCAAAACCAGTGAGAATAACTGACTTTTCTCACTTCATTTCTGGTCCAGATTGATGATAGATGATGCGGGAAATTTTAATATTGTAATCTAGGTCATTCTTTAAAGCTTAATGGCAGGTTATAGTGTTTATTTCACTGAAAGGGATTTCATAATGATGCATTTTAAGTAAATTCTGCCACATTCTTTTGAACAATTTAGATGATACTATGCCGGCATCCTATCACAGAAATAGCGCTTCTTCCTCGTGATCTGGGTGTAACGAGTTCGAGTCCCGGTTAGACCATGGCCGTTCTTTTTTGATGTTGTGTTGTTATTTAGGGCACTTGCCATATTGGACAAGCCCCCAGCTGATACAGCAGCAGATTTAAGCCGAAAGGAGCGTCTCTTGTTTTTGAAGTAGCACCAACTAGGGGCAAGAGTACGAATAAGCTACGCACTTACCACATTCGCTTGCACAACCCCTTTTTACGGGGGGGGGCACATTCACACATCAATATCCAACAGAAGAGCAACCATGCCTAAACCGGGACTCCCAGAACACGAGGAAGACGAGCTGCATCTGCGCCAGAAAACCGGCGTTCTTTTTTGTTCCATCTAAATGCCCCCCCATGTAAAAAGAGTCTGTGCAAGCGAATGTGATGAGTGTGTAGCTAAAGTCGTACTCTTGCCCCTAGTTGGCACTACTTGAAACAAGGGGCGCTTATTTCGGCTTAAATCCGCTAATGCATCAGTGGGCTTGTTCGTGGCAAGTGCCATTAGTAACAACAACAGATAATACTGTAAAATAATTTGTGAATATCCTAACTTTTATTGTTATAATTTTCGTAAAGAGTTGGATTTGTTTCAATATGATAGAAAATTTATATGAATTGTTGTACATTAAATGTTAAGTTCATTACTCGTAGCGTAACTCATAAATTAAATTCTCATGCATCTAAATGTGATGATGCTCCTCTTTTGTCTGTCACCGAAAGTTAATTTCTGTAATTTCTTACAGCTGTAGGATATGGTGGACTAACCTTGCTTCTAACTTTCATCGTTGCCAATTTTCGTGGAGTAATCGAAGCTTCCAATGTCGTTTTCGGTATGGTAGGGGGTCCTGTCCTTGGAATCTACATGCTTGGGATGTTTAGCAAAACAGCTAATGAGCCAGTAAGTCTTCGAATATCTTAAAAAATATTCAAAATTAATATCTTTGTATAAATCTATCTCGAACACGAAAATACTATTTATACTTTTTCATCTTAAAGTTCCACCTAATTGAAAATTTACGAGATGCATGAAAATGGTACCGTTACGGGATAGTTTATCTTTTTACCCATATCATATTAATGGTAATTAAATGAACTCACAAGTATATAATGATCAATTACCTAACAGCTGCAGAGCTTATGAGCGCAGTAGGGAACCTAGTCTCCTGCGATGAAGACTCCGTTATTCGAAGTAAAACATGAACCTACTTCCTTCCAGGTTGTCTAGTGAGATGAAACTCGCGATAATTGCAATTCACTCGGTTACATAAATTTCTTTAAACTTCACATTTCGGTTGAAGATTCATTTTCTATTCTTGTCCTTGCAATCGGAAGGTTACAAAATTTTGCTAATTGCAATTGTTAAGATTTATAAATAATTTTCTATATACTAGAAGCAAGAAATTGTAGATTATAGCATAGCTGCTAAGTATAGATTAAGTTACGATTAGTTGTTGCTGTTGTGCGGCATAGATATTACAGTAAAATATTATATTATCCTTTTTTAAGTGAGAAAACTATAAATCCATTTACAGAATAAGTGTATTATTAATAATTTCTTTGTAATTTTTAGTACTTAATTTATTCTTGATTTAACATGTTTACAGTCAGAAAGGCAGTTGTAAGAAAAAACAAATGTTCTGGATGCAAGGAGATAAAAAAACAGAAAGATTTGTCTAAATCATGAGTTTAAATATTTTAACATCTACGATATCTCATTTTGGTGAACAGAAAAGAACCAAGGACTAAAGTTTGCAATTCTAATTTCAATACAAAGTTTACTTTGCTATCTTTTTTATTTTAGATACCAAAGTTGATTCATCTTTACTTATAATAAAGCACGATCTGTGTGTGTGTGTGTGTGTGTGTGTTGGCGATGTACAGGCCAGACCGTTCGACCTACAGCTACCAAATTTGGTATATGTATACCTTGGGTGCCGGGAATATGCACCTCGGAGCCCTTTTTTGAATTTTTAATTAAAATTTTAATTAATTAAAAAATAAGCCAAATTTTAACGTTTTTTCGCTATAACTTCTGAAAGTATTACAGCACAAAATTGATTTTTGAATCACGTTAAAGCTAAAAAAACTAGCTTTTCAATGATTCTAATGTTTTGACCTACGACTTAAAACTCTATTTTTAATGATTTTTTTAACATTTAATTTAATCGGGTTTTTTTCAACGATTTATTTCGCATAAAATGAAATTAAAATTTTATCTTCTCGAGGATCTCAAAAAAATCAGCTTTTAATAAAATGTTGCCATCACATTTTCAGAAGTTCTGACTTAAAAAAAGTTAATTACTACCAAAAATAAAACAGAAAAATATAAATTTCATCACGTGATTATATGAAATGAAATAAACAGGAAATGTGATATTTTTTAAACAATAAATGCGCGAGTAAATTTTCGTGATCGTTTGCAATATCAAAATTATTAATTCAATTAAAGGATTAAAGTAAATAAAAATACAAAGTAAAAATATATTACAAAAGTGCGACAGTTAAAACTGAAAAAGAATTTTTAGAAAAGCACCAAACTATAATCTTCTGAGAGCGAGATTAATTATTTAAAAGCAGGAAATCTTAAACTTTGAAACTTTGAAAACTTTGAAAATGACGTCATTTCAAAGAAACCACGAACAAAAAGCAATTGATAATCAGTAGTAGTAAAATATTTTTGCAATCTTTTTTTTTAATTTTTAAAACAATAAGACATGCTTTGAATTGTTACTTTTACTTATGTGAAGAAGATATTTTGTGCTAATCAAAGAATTCGCCTTCGTGATTGTAATTTATCTCCGCATTTTAATGAATCATGCGAAATAGAAACGCTTCTTTCAACGAAGTAACGTAATATTAAATCTATACTGGTAAAAGTAGGTAAGCTATTTGAACTTAAAATATTTAAATTTAACTTAAATTTATTTTAAACTTAAAAATATTTTGCTGAAAAACTTATTATGAGACCAAGTTAAATAAAAAATGATTTAACCCTTTAGGCCAGACGTAATTATTAATAGTGACGAACCGACTGGTCGCCAAAGGCGGTTAGTTAAGCATAAAATTAAAATTATAAAATAAATGTTCATGGCAAAAGGTACAATTTCACTAGATTTCTTTATATCAGCGATTCTATAGAATTCCTGGTATAAAGAATTAAATTTATTTTATTTCCTTATTATTGCTATCTTGTGTAGCATGATATTCTATGATATACAGGGTATTAATGAATGATTCGCCAGATAACGAACTAGCTTGTTTATGGCAAGGGCCCTTAAAAATAAAAAAACTAATCCTATTAAAAACGAAATTTGTTAATATATAAAAAAAATGAACTACTAAGTAGAATTCCAGTGTACTTTTTTCTTTATCTCTTTTTCTGTACTGTTAGATAATTAAAAGAACTTTTTACTTTTCTGAACAGGGTACTTTGATAGGCTTAGCGGCTGGTTTCACAATAAATGCTTGGATGGGTTTCGGGTCTTACTTCGCCAAAGCTTATGTTCCAGCCTTACCACAAAGCTTAGACGGATGCCCAACAAATTCTAGTATTGTATCATTTTTAAATACAACCGAAGAAATTTTCGTCGAAGGAGGTTTAGAAGCCATGGGGCTTACGCAAGATGAAGAAAGGTAGTGTCTTTCCTCTTTTGTTACCAATGCAGTTGCTTTTAAAATAAAGTTTAAGACCCAGTTTTATCCATATTTTATACAATAAAATTGTTGCCCAAATAAAAATTTAAATATATCTAAAATCAAATTATTTTATTGGATATAGTCAAATTAATGAACAAAATTTATTAAAGCAACGTAACGAGCTCAATTTAAAACCCCTTTTGTTAATATTGTTACGAACAATAGTTATTCTCATACAAGAGCTATTAGAAGATGCAGACTTTATTGTCTATGAAAACGCGTATTCAATATTCGCTACTCTAGCTACAAAATTCTCAGCGAATTAACTCTGCTTAATCCGCTTAATTTCAAATAACAGCGGAGCTATTGATTCACACGTCACAAGAGAAAAGGCGGTCTCTCAAGCTCACCTAATTACATAGCTTGTCCTCCGAACTCTACTGAACTGCCCGCCTTTCAGGTGAGTCTTAAATAGCGTCACACTGAAGTGGGAGGAACACACCTAGAAAGGGCTCGTTCATTTCAGATGAGTCTAGATTTTTTTTTCATTTTTCTTTAAGAACAAATCGCTATTTCTTAGTTTCTAATACACATTTTAGCGTGTAGTGAAAACCGTTAGAGACTTCATTATGTCATTAACCCATCTATAACGAAAAATTGGTAAATTGAAGCAATCTTCTGTTGTAAATTCCCTTAGAGCGGTCTTTTCTCGCTGACATGTAATTCTGTCACAATTAATTTTATAGAATTAAACTATTTACACATATTTACAATATTTATACAGAAATTCATAAATATTTACAATATTTACATATAATTTACACAAAATTCATAACATTATTTATACTATATTTTCTTTAGTTTTTCGACTTGTGATTATTTTTATGTGAATATCTCATATTTATTTTGTAAGATGTTCATATTCGTAAAATTGCATTTTTACCTTATTTCACTTTCACCTTGATTTTCAGACCGTAATATGTATTAATGATTATAATGTGCAGAAGCATTAAAAATTATGGCACAATATTCTGTTTTCTATGGAGAATTCGGGAAACATACTTTTCCTAATTCTAAAGGTTTTATCAGTCTTCCGTAAATTTTTGGTTCTTAAAGATGAAATATCATCTTATTGGATAGATCCATCTGTTATTTCAAGCTTAATGCTGTTCAAAATCATTTTTTTTCTCTCCGTCAAATTTACTGAGAGTTTCCTATCAAAGACTGCTCAGGTCAATCTTTAGAATGTTAACAAACTTTGATGGCTTGTTTCAGGTTAACCCCTCCCTTTTTTTGTTTAGACTCCCGATTTTTTAAAAAAATTATTCTTCTTTAATATGAAATATGCATTGAGAAAGCATTGTTATATACGGAAAATCTGTTCTTGAGAATTCAAAGAATTTAAACATTTCAAATCATCCCAGTTTCAGAAAAACCTACTTTTGGAGTTATCTCTGTGAAAACGATAACTCGAAAATGCTTTGAGCTAAATAAAAGAAACATGGTTTTTGATTTTTAGATACATTTTATGGATATATATCACATTTTGAAAGGAATCTATCGGCAGGAAGTTGTCAGTCTGTCTTTCAGTCCGAATATATATACAATATCTACAAAATGTGGAGAACGAAAAGAGTAAAATTCAGAACACAGATTTGTTATCAAAAGGAGAAGTTTCGCATCAAACTTTGAAAAATTGGTTAACGGATTGACTATTCTTCCTGATTTTACATTCACATGCATATAAATGTAGCGATCCAAATAGGTGAAAGGATTGATTACTCTGCCTGATTTAACATTCTCATGAATATAAATGTGGTAACTAAAAACATAACTTATATAGATGGAATATGATATGATTTATATTTTGCTAAAATTTTAATTCTGTGTGAAAAAAATTACCAATCATTTAAAAAAAATTTTAGGGTGTCCTGTTTAGAGATGGATGTACTATCAGAAATGTATTTTTCTGATACGTGGTGATCTAAAGCTTGAAAAGTCATCAAGTCGTGTTAGAATTTTCTGACTTTCTTCTCAAATACGAAGTATACAAATAGAAAAT
>JAOUZG010040955.1:2873982-2893163 GCA_026289955.1 Argiope argentata | reverse complement strand
CATTTTCTAACAGTCAGCACAAATGTCCCCATATTGATTCCCTCTCCCTATATATACATCATTAAAGCTACTACGTATCTAAGACCAATTATTTTCAATATTTCGTGTATTTTTTTCGTATTTTGTTACATATTTATATTCTGCTAAATATATCATAATTATTACAACTTTTTTCAGGTGTAGAAACGCACTGAAATATGCCTAATAATTTGATATAAAATTTTGATTCATATATTTTTGCTCATATCCATATATTTTGGCAATGTCGTGCTTCTTATATTTAATAGCAAATATGTTAAAGTGGTTTTATAATTTATAATACAACAAATATTTATAATACTTTTTCAAGCATTAAATTACGAAGAGGAATTGAAAATACGTTACCTAAAATCATAAACCATACTAATCACTCTCATTCTTATATTAATGAATGATGTAATATCCCCACTGATGTGATAGATATTAAGCAAATGCGAAGTTCAGACCTCATTAAAGAATTCTCAGAAGAATTATCACTCCCAAACTTTTTAGGGCCTGAATATTTAATGAACAAAATCCATATCTTGGATATTCAATCAATCACGTTTAATGAAGAGAAGATGAATCTCTCAGAGAATCGGCCATGCATGGAAAACTGAATGCATATTTGTGGCTTTTCAGTGTTGATATAATTAAAAAATTAAATGAAAGTTGATTAAAGTACAAAATAATATATAAAATTCATAGAATGGTGATAAATATATCTTGCAAAATGATATACAGGTTAATTTAAAAAAAATCATGGACAGAATTACATGGCTGATCAGTCATAACAAAGATCAAAAAACGCGTGGGAACATATTTTCACAATTGAGATCTGAAGCCTAAAATAATACGTAATAAAAAGAGAAGAAACGAAATCATTACAGATCATTTTATTGATAATTACTCACTCACATGCGATTAAAGCACACCAAATGTTGAGGCTGAAGAAGATGACCAAAGTTTTACTCAGATGCATCGAGATATGCCCTAACATCTACATTAAATGGAACGGATAAGATACCAGGATTTCTCAAAGATACCAGTGGTTTTTCGGACACATCCTGCAGCTACAAAAATTCATCCTACCAAGTCTTCCGGTGTCGCAGCAGGTATTTCATACACAAGTCCTTTTAAAAATAATCATAATAAAATTCCAAAGGAGATAGGTCTGGTTATCATTGTGGCTATGCGATTGGTCAGCCGCGACCAATCCAGCTGCCTGGAAAAGTAGCCTGTAGGTGAATTCTGACATCTGTGCTGAAATGTGCAACAGCTTCGACCAGGATATTTCTATCGATGCATTGGCAAGGCCTGCCTTTCCATTGCAGTTGCCCATGCAGTAAACTGAACGCATATCCGCCATTTCACGATGCATGTAACTATCAACGTTCTGCCCAGTGCATCCACGACTCAAATGAAGACAATCTCCGCTTTCTTAACTTTTGTTTGTATCGCAACGTCTTCTCGTGCCTCTAACACTCTCTACAGGTGTTTTCTATCCTATATTCCTAAGCAATTTTTAATCCTAGTTGTATGAAGGATCTAACGCGTGATTTTATCCACAATTTTTGAATTAAACTGTAGTTAAGGAGATAACTCAAAGCAACTAAAATTAAGTGACATTAACGTGAATTCTACAGAAGTCTAGATGTATTTTTTGAGTCAAAAGTCCGTGACTTTGGAATTTTGGTTTAATTATAAGAAAAGAAACAAGAAATTACTTTTAAGTGAGGATATTCACTTTGAATATAAAAAGCAAGTTCTAAATCCAAAAGAAGATACATCTCTAAAATACTCCCAAACAATAAATCGAATAAATGCATAAATTATTGCTCAAAAACACCTCATTTCTTTTAACAGTATTTTTTATTCCTACCTATAATATTTTGTCGAGTGAAAATCATTGTCTTTCTATTAGTTTTCTATAGTTTCTGTTAGTTCTTAAATTCCATTGAACTATTATAAAATCAATTACATGTTTATCCAGTCATGTAGTGTAAAAATAGCATATTTTTTGAATTCAAAAACTCTGAATCAATATAAATTGATTTATTTGTTTATTTTTTCAGGTTGAAATGAGTGAAAAGAAAGGAAGTGGAAACCACGCAGGTTCTGTGAACCATTGCCATACAAACATTGCCATGACGGAATCTTGATAACGAAAAAAATAGCTAATCGAATTTGTTTATCATGCCCATACTCAACAGCAGATCGAATCTCAGTTTTCTATACGAAGATAAAACATTGGAAAAATGTTAGAAACATTGATGCATGAATGTGTTGGTCAGTGAACTTTCATTTGTGTTGTCTCCAGCATCGTGAAAATCACAATCATTATGGAAATGAGGACTTTGCGCTAAAACAACCTGCAATTTTTGAACTTTGACTCTGAAATGATGTGATACTGCTTTAGGTATAAAATATTAGAGTATTTCTTTTTAGTTGCATGCAAATTTTTAAAATATTGCGATATCTCTCTGAATAGGTTTATTATTATGAGCTTTATACATCAACGTAAATGTATAGGTTCTTAAAAGATCTTCCCTGGTGAAATATAAAAATAAAAATGCCCGTTTACATCCAGCACCATTTATACATTTCACATCCGTTGCTAAACTAAATGTATTCTATTGTTTCTTAGTCTCTATGGTTCAAGACTTCATATGAACTTTTAAATATCTGAAACCATTTATTATTATCATATAACAACCATTAGTTAGAGTTTGGATCTAAAATGTAATCCTTTTTTCTTTTCTAATTTTTTCCTTTTGCATCAATTGATTTTTTCAGGGAATGAGTGTAATTCAAAAACGATTATTTTTTGCTCTATATTTAAAATATTTGAATATAAATCACTTAATAATGTTTATTAAATTTGTTAAAGAATTAAAAAAATTTATCCAACAAAAGTACTTTTTTTTCACTTTAACTTTTTTCTAATTTATCTTAATCTTGATTTTTAAAGATAATTTTAAAAAAATATTCTGAAATCAGGGGTTTAAATTAGCATTAATGGATTTAATAATGTTATTGTAATTTTTATAAATCAATAACATAAAAAAGTAAATGTTTGTAATTTTTATCATTTGAAAAGCTTCGAAAATTGACTGTTTTATTTAATATTATTCAAAAATTTAACTTAAAAAATTATGAAGTTCGTAATAGTTGCAAATAAGACAATGAATGCAATGAATACAAACCTTATACTTCCAGACTTTGAGAACAATTTCATAACTTCATTCCAATATTCACATTTAAGTTTTTCTTAAAGACCTAATATAGACGTAAAAGAACACAGACCAATTTGTATATAATGAAACCTACACTTCACAATAGAAGAATAATAGGTTTGTTACAGATAAATAACTTATGTGAACAACAGCAATCTTACATGTAAGCATTCATTACATTTATATAACCAACATGCTCAAATGTAATTAGAATCTTAAACAATGTGGATTAAAGTGTGCCTAGTATACAAAAAAAGGCGATAAAAATTTTGGGTTTTTAAGAGAGAAATTGAGTTAAAATTAGCATTTTTAATTTGTATTGTTATATTTGTTGCAAAAATTTTTACTCATAAATTTTATAAGTTATGTTGTTTTCTATAATAAAAATTAAAAATTGGAATATTACGGCTTCGGAATAATAACTTCATGTATGTGGACTTTCAAACAAGTATCTATGTGCATGTTTTGAAAATCCATGATAGACTTATTTATTTAATACAAGGCATGACTGTGCATTTAATGACTATGTCTGTTATAATTTTTGAATTGTTTTATTTTACTTTTATATTTTGTAGATATTGTGTACTTTTATACAAATGTAGAAAGACATCCTTCAATTTGATGTAAGTGTATAAAGCAAATATTTAACAATTTATAGCTCAGTAAATTTCTTTTTTGTTATATTTTGATGTCATTGTTTTTTTTTCGAAAGAAATTTTACCCAATAATGAGAAAATACTTGCCTTGCTTATAGTTTGGATTACATTCAAGTACATAAATTAAAGATTTTAATGATTTTTGTCTATGGATTTTTCTTCAAGTTTAAATTCATCATTCAAGTTTTATTGTTATTGCTTTAGGTCATTTATGGATATTTTTTTTGTGCTTTTATGTATTTATGCATTCTGTTATATTAAAAAGATCACGATTCGTTTACAAGCGGTTAACCCAAATTATTGCTGCGAATCTTAATCCAGAAAATTCTTTGAAATGTATCAAAAATAATTGAATAATTAACTTCCCTAATACTTCTTCTAGACGAAGTATATTCTAAGAATGTATCGTAATTTTCAGGAAACTTATCTTAAACACATTAAGGAGGGCACTAAGACATAATTCGAGACGTGAAACACGAGAAAACTCGTGTGGTCCTTAATGCGTTTGACACAAGGTTTATCTATCTGATAACTATATTTCAAAAACTCTTTAATTTGAAAAGTGAAATTTTATACGTGTCTAAATATAAACTCTTTAGATTGAGTGAAATACATTTAAAAATAATTTATCGCCCTATCATCCTAATTGTAAGCACACAATAACTGTGAACACAAACGGGGAGTTTAATGAAATTTAGAATGCAATTTAGTATCTAAAGTCTCTCCACAAAATCGAATTTTATGCCAAATGCATCAATGAGTTGACCATCTGTCGTTCTATTCATTCGCTTGCATATAAACACCATAACTCAGAAAAAACAATAACTCAAATAAATGAAATTTGAGTTATAATCTTATAATAAAGTTGCTACTATGTGATAAGTTTTGAAAGTAATTCATTCAAAAAATGTTATTCCAAGCATTTACTAGGTTTACTTGACTACTTTACAATGTATCAAGCATTCATATGCATGAAATTATTCTGAAAATAAAAATTCAGTATATAGTATCTGCTCCAAATGTGTAGATTTCTATTACATTTTGAACGAAGTCCACTCAGAGAAAGTCTGTCTCACTAAGCTGTTGCATGATACTGATCTACAAAATGAGAAGAATTAGATAACCAGAATCCGCACATGGATTTGACATAAATTAAACTTCTAAGATATAGATATATATCAAATGGGAAATCAAATCGTCAAGGGAACTGATGTGTATTTTTATAAGCATGTAAGCGTGATAGCTCAAAAACGCAGTTATTTAAATATATGAAAATTGGCGAGGGATTTTTGTGACTACAATTATAGTATTTTGAAAATTTCAAATTGGTCTTTACCTATGAATGTTTTCTTAAACTCTATTACAGGCAGTTAATTGAATATTTTTCTGTGTAATGCACTAATCCTATTACACTGAAATAAACAGTTGATAAGCTTGGAACTTTTTTATTTTCAAGCTCTATTTACCAGTGCAAAAAACACAATTCAAAAGATCAAAATAAGTGTACTATTGGGTTTTTTTTTCAAACTAGGTGACTTTCTCATATAATTGCAATTAAATTTTGTGGTTTTATAATATTGGTAAATCGGTTTCTTGATTCCCATTTTAAAGTATTTTTCCAATAGTGATGGCTAGTCTCAAATATTTCTTTCTTGATTCTTTTTAGGTTTTGTTTTCTTTAAATTTCTATATGACATCATAGGTACCAAAAGAAAGACGTTTTAGTTGAATATTGAAATTCTTTGGAACACGGTGTCTCATCCTCAAAGTGTTTAATCAAAAATAATCATAAAAAATAAGTCAATATGAATTTCAATTCAATAAAACAAACTTTTGTGAATTGTTGGCATCAATGAAAATATTATCTATAAATTGTCTGATTATTCGATTAATCCTGCCTCTGTGTGTCTCAGACAACACTTCTATCCATTTCCCATCTTCTGATTTTTATTAATGGAAAATAGGAAGTGAAACGGTATGTAAGTATTTTAAATTATTATATCAATTTGAAATTCTTGGTATGATCACATGAAGTCCATAGGTACTTTTTAAGGATATGGAGACTGCTCGTTTAAAACATATGTACGTCTTATTGTTCCTATTTACTCTTTAATACTCGATTATTTAGTTAATGTTTTAAAGCTAACAACATTATAAAAATTGGCATCTTGATTACTGGATTGTTTTCTTTAAGAACCAGAATAAATTGTGTATCTTATTCAAAAATAGAAAAGAAATAGAAGAAATGAAGAAAACTGGATTAAAACATCTTATATTTCGAAGTTTATAATAATTTGTTAAAGCAATTAATTATCAAACATTTCAATTTTTTTTTAATTTTACAGTTAGAAATCCCATGTGATGAGCTTCGAAAATGATTGTAATATTTTCATCTCATATTAAAGCTGTTTCAGTTCGGAAAGATTAACATACCATTATGAATGTAGCTAATAAACTTTATTATGCTCATTGACCAACTTTAAATTTAAATTTATGTCACTGAAACTATCTCATCCTGGAGGAGTAATTTTGAGCGGGAATTTTTCGAGCAGATAAACGAGGGCTAATTGGAGATGAGACTCGATTTTTTGGCTCTGAACATTTGATTGATATTGGCAGACTTAACACACGCCATATCTGTAAACAGTATGAATAATTAGTGAAATCGCAGCCAGAAGCAGCTATATTCTATTTTCGGAGCATGGCTTCACTCACAGAGAAGGATTCCTTTCTCTGTTTCTTCACTCACCATGCCGTCAAGGCGTCAAAACGAATAGAGGTACTATATTTATGCAAATAGTCAGCGCAAAGAACTCAAGGCAGAAGAAAGATCGATTATGACCATTTGGATTAGTTAGATAATCAAGAGAGTATAAAGAGATTAATCGGTGCTTAATTTTACGGTTTAGTGGTATTTCTTAGTTATTTTTCTTATGTGCGGATTCGTTTCTATGGAAAGTTTGTTACTTATCTCAGAATATACCATATGGTGGAAGCTATTCTATGGAAAGTTTGTTACTTATCTCAAAATATACCATATGGTTGAAGCTATTCTATGGAAAGTTTGTAACTTATCTCAGAATATACGGTTGAAGCTATTATCATAGAACTTGACGGCGGATTTCCTTATAATTTATTGGTAAGAAATTTTTTAGATGCATTGCTATACTATTCTATTTTAAGATAGTTGCTTATGCGTTATAAGCGTAACAAGTCTTATAAGATGGAAATAATGCCTGCCATTTTCTGCTGTTTGTCAATCGGCCGTCACTTGGGTGGAACAAAAATGGCAAAAAAAAATTTATCTCCAAAACTTCAGTGTGGCAATAGTTCGGAAAATGTGCATTTTCGGTTCAAAAAAGAATTTTTAAAAGTTCGGTTGCAATATTATATTATCTTGAAATGCCGCAAAGATTTTTTTTAAATTTTAGCATCGGATTTAAAAAAATTTTTTTCTTATATTTTAGTTTAGTAATAGTGGGAAAGTTGGCTTTTAGGTTCTAATGCAATAATATCGCAAAAAAGTAGAGTTTTGTGAAGAATTGTAAACTTTGTTTAAAGATGAATTTTTCGTTCTTATAATGTTAAAGATTATGAATAGATATATATGCATTATAATTGAAAATATTAAAGAAATGTTTTTTTTGTCAAATTTTGCTTTCCTTACTTCTGTATCCTTAATGATTACAGAAGCTGCAGCTGCAAAATATTTATTTCTACTACTTTGCTACATCAGATATTTTTAATTAAATTTTGGCATATTCACAAGAGCATAAATTTTTGCTCCTGTGTATCTTTCTCTTGAGATTGAGCCAAAGATACTTTGAACCTATTAGGCCTCTAGTTCCACAGCTCTTTCCACTGCTTGTATGAGATGGGAAGTGATAACCTTGTCCCCCTATACAACTAGGATACCTTAAGTCTCTCTGAGTAACCCGAAACGGGTTTAATAAGGATGTTCAATTGTGCCATTTTTAAGCCATAAATTCATGTTGATATAATCCTTTCTTCAAGATTATTTTTAGAATATTAAACCTCCCAACTGTTTTTAATTTATGTTCTTGCCTTTAAAACGCGTCGTAAACGAAGTTCTCTTTGCATTTTACACCCGTCTCTTAGCATGGGCAAAGATATTTTCTAAAGTACTCATTTCTTTGAATAATCTGGTCTTTAATATTCTTGATATCATCAGATATAACATGGATATGAGTAGGGATAAAAGGATATTTGGAACTATACGGCCATGAAGATTTTAATTTAATAGTAAATGCCACTGGCATCTGGTAGTTTCCGTTTCTTGTATATTTATTGGATCTAGTTGGCTTGCCTTCTTCTGTAAGGAGAACTGTTCTTCAACGTTGTCATTGTCGCTAGTAATTTCTAATACATGGGTATTTTTTGTCCATTCTTGTTTAAATAATTCTCTAATCTTTCTTCCTCAAATGGCTTGTGATAGCAAAATTGATATTACCTATAACTATTTTCCTGTTAGAGATTGATGATTTTTTATCGTTTGTTGATCTTCTAGAAATTTTTGTTCCGTACCTGGTACTTTTATACAAGTCGACAATATCAAATAAATGTCTAGCTTTTCAAATTTTGTGACGTTAGAATCGAACTTATTTGAAAATTTTTTGCCTTGAGACTTTAATAAATTCCTATTTTAGCATAAGCATTTGTCATTTGTGAGCTTCTTTTGCTAGAAGCAACAGGAATAGAAATTCTTGACCACTTTTGTTCTATTATGACAGTTAAAAATGTCTAGTTTCACTTGCAGAAGGATCCTCCTCTGAAAAAATTTGAACTTATGCGTAATATATTAGTAGCACTTCATAATAGATTCGAAAGTACTACTTCAAGCAAATCTCTAAATTTCCTTACAATAGAACACTCCGACATTTGTTTTCAATAATTTAGACTGAGACATTTTTACTCGCATCAAACAAGTTAATCTGTTATACAATAGCCAGAAATGATGATAACTCAACTGAGCTTGGCACAGCTACCGATTTGAAATTGGGCCTGTCCTTGTCACCGGACGCAGACATCTTATCTGAACAACGACCCCTCTGCTAACGACTCGGTGGCATGTCAGTGAGAGAATTATTTATATTTTTATTCATGTAACAACGCCTATTTAAATCTATTCATTTCATTATTCATCTACCTAAAAAAAATTTAAGTCTTGCAAAAATCGGGTTTTTATAAAACTTGAATGTATTTGCGACATTTCAAGACCTATACCAATATTTTTCTTAATTATAATTTTATCGACTCCAAAAGGTGACTTTCAGCAGTATTTCAAATAAGAAATCAAGCTGATTTTTAGTTCCATCCTAATGTTCCCATTCGCATTGGGTAATACTTTGAAATGGGCTCTAAATGAATTTTATACTGTTAGCTTCGTATTTAATAAAGATACAAAACCTGTTTTTACTCTCACAGGAATAAATTATTAACAGAAATTTTAAAATACGCAACAGCAGCGACAGAAAACGTTTCTGTTACTAAGCGCCATAATATTTCTAGAGCATGAAATCTAAATATTTAATTGAGCAACCAAAACTAAGAGGATCAAGCATAGTTCCGATGTCCAGCGATTTCGCAGAACCTTCCATGAGATATGATTATACGAAACGTCGCACAAAATTCTTAAATTTCTGAATATCAGATAGTTTCCAATGGAAGTAAATCGCATTCTAAAATCCCTCTCAAAGTTATTAAAATTCTCTTACCATCATTCTCTAATTGAGAATTGCTGATTTCCTATGTCATTTTTTAATAATTGAATTGAGCTTTAAATTTAAATCCCAACAATTGTATACATAAAAGGATATACTATCGTCAACAAAAAAAATGGAACCTCTATAACTTTTACTATTGCATCTCCACAAAATATTGATGAAAAAGACTCAAAGGAACAAGCTTCTTGATATTTCATTGTAGAAATCAAGGTTTTTAATTTGATTCGGCAGCTCTTTGTGCATTAAATTTAATTCATAAATTCGATGTAGTTCTCGAAATATACTTAATTTTGTTCACTGATATCACCACCCAAAGAGTAAAATCACCGGGATTTGTATATTGAATAAAGTTCGGTTTGTTAGCTTATCCTTAATTCGAGTAGGAGTTTTCAAACTTTTTGTAGAACTTTCATTATTTTTAAAATCTACTTAGACTTTTTAATTTATCAGAAAGTTACATGCATTATAATTTCAATGGCGGAGGAAATGCGAAACTTGTTAATGTTTCCTTAACCCTTTCACGCTCAAGGGAAATATTTTTCCCTTCTACAAAAATCGTTATCAATTGTTCAATTATTATTGAATCGATATTTTTTTTTACTGAATGTCAAAATAAAACGTATGTCCAAAGCGGAAAATGTGTTTCCGGACGAATATAAAAAACGTATAAAAAATAGGACACATAATAAATGTGTTATGTGCAATCTCCACTTGTTCTTCACAAGTAAACGAAACTGTTTCGTAGAATACCATAACTAACTATAAGTTTTCTGATAATTTTTATTATGTTTTTTTGTATTATAAAGCAATAAACAAAATACCGATATAATAAACTTAATTCTTCGTTTATTTTCTTTTATGGTCAATAGGAAAAAATATTTCCCATGACATTATAGGAAACCTATACACCCTGCTATGTTTTCCTGGTGATATTCTCTTAATTTATACCCATAATGGCTAAAATATTGTGTTGTATTGGTATATTTAGTCTTGGACATCTTATGGTCCTGTAAGGGTTAATGTCGGTGATTGTAAAGGTGCGGATGCCATCAAGATATTTTAAACTATTGAAATGATCAGTTTTTATAGAAGATGCACCTAGAAATAAAAGTAAACAATAGCTAATTGGGTAGAGGATTTAGTTTGCCAATTTATGATTCTGTAATAATAGCAGAATGATCATTCTTTCTGTTGCTAATGTAATCAAGAGAAATGAAGACAAATGAATTGAGCACAATCACATTATCATTCTACTACATACGAACTAGAGGTTCGAAAACTGGTTCATAAAAGCCATTGCAAAGGGAATTTTTTCATGACATTGAGGGAATTATTTTACGCATATTTTTAAAAGAATCACAACATTATTGAAGAAATTTGTGAATAAATCCGGAACATTAAGCCACTGAATATATAAATTTTCTTATTTTAGCGTTAATTTATGGAATAGCGAATAAAACGGATTTCCTTGCATGTACTGCAATTACTTGCAAACAATAACTACTGATAAAAATTCAACACTCAAATAATCAATGCACTGTTAAGCAAATTTTAAATCTTCTTAGGATTTTTTAATGAATTATTGAATCCCAATTTCAATATTTAACTGCGATATTACTTTGGATATTGAAGATTGCGCTTCGGGAACATTCTATTTGTAAATGCAAATTGAATAGTCTCTCAAAGTGGGTGTTAAATTTCAGCAATCGACTTCAAATTTTCGTGAATATTTTGAAACCTATTTGGCAATTTAATTCGGTATTTCATCATGTCGGCTTTCTTGGTATCGTATTTTAATGTCTGACTTGCGGAACAAGGGCTGGCAATCATTCAAAATTCCACGAACTTGATCCAATACAGCCTGGGGAGCTTTTAGAACAATTCTCTTAAATGTTTGTCATAACGTCATTGGACCCAAATTAGGTTATGTGTCTGGTTATAAATCCGTATGGTTTTCTTTCTTTTCAGTTCTGAATTACTCGTACCATCAAACCCTTCGGCTGTGTTCTGATGCTTTCCGGACTTCCAGTGAATAGTTTTTATGTTGAAAATCTTCAACTTCCTCTTACACAAGTGGATACACTTTCGATTTCTTTTTTGTTTTGAGTTTTAAGCAATTGTTCTCATCATCTACGAAAACCTTCAAATCGTAGTACTCGTTTATTACATTCTTATCCTTCCTGTATTCCCCACCTGAATTGGGAATGCGTATAAACCAACTGCCTCCAGATAACTTATATAGCATCTATGTAGCTGATAGTTTCCTTATTCTTTCTTGGTTTGAATATAAATCGCTCTGTGTATCAATTTCAAAATTTAACAAAAGCAGATACTTCAGATCTCGTATTGAAATTCCTTTTTAACTCTCTGCGAAAACTTTTATGCGATAACATTCCTATTTTTAAACCTCACTGTTTCGTAACCATGTGGATTGGGCTTTTATTTATGGGATGTAGTTTTATGTCTGAAACTACATGCCTTTCATCTACGAAACAATTACTACTTATCTTTCACTTCAATATGCAAATTTTTTTTGTCATCCTTATTTATTCTGACTCTCAGAGTTATCTGCAAGTTGTTGCTAGCTCGATTGTCCATCATCCACTATCAAAATTCAACGCCTACACCATATTATATTGTAGAACGATTTTGATATCTTCTCGAGTTCTTTCCCATGTTTGTGTTCCGGGAAATAAAATCAATACTGCTACAAAATTTATAAATGATTTTTGTTGCTGCCTCTTCCTTATGCTTTGCCAATTTCTCAAAATTGGTAAAGTCAATGGAATTTAAGTACAGAAGATAAATTGTAGAAAGTGAAACTTATAATAACACCATGGACTTCTTTTCTAAGACGCAAATATGATGTTATTCCAACCCAGTCGTGGATCGGGTATTTAGGGCTACTCCACAAGCATCGACTTCTCTCGGGGCCTCCATCAAAATGTTGTGGGGGTGGCATTTTGTCTTACATTTATTAAAATACATCTTCAAATCTGACTTCGTTACGTTGTAAGCATTTCAGCCCGAATATCTATGATCTGCCATACCTAATTAGTCAAAGTGTATATCAATATATTTGTATTAACCCTTTAACGGGCACAAGCTGTTTTCTTTCAAAATTTTCATTTTACGTTATATTTGGAAAAAAGAAGCTCAATTATGGCTAAAAAAAGGTATTTTTGTTAAAATTTTGTTGTTGTAATGTAGTTTATTACAGGGGTGGAAACACATATTTTCCCAAATCCAAACCAAGCCATAACGTTTCACTTACTTATTCAATGGAAAAATGTGAAATATAAATAATTTCTTAAGTAAATATTATTTTTGTAAAACTATTTATTATTAGTTATTACAAAATTTTAAATGCATTTATTACACATGAAATAAGTGGTAGAAAAACCGAATGCAATGTAAATTACTAAATGCATTATTTTAAATTATTCTGGTGAAACAACATAACAAGGGGCTGAACACAAAGTAACATTACATGATGAACACTACACTTTTGTCCATTTCTGTTTAATTTTGGAGCTACAATATTTGAAAATATTTTAAGACGGTGGTAAGACATTTACCACAGCCTTAAAAAGGGTTAAAAGAAAAGTGTTTTGCATGACATTTGATTTTATTCACTTGCATTTTTTAGCTTCTTCTTTTTCTGCTGTCACTCCATCAATGTGTGGTTCACTTTCAGGATAAAATTACAATTACGATTATGTTCTGAACAGTTTATCCTATAAAAAGATCTTGTGGCAGAATACTATCATTTCTTATGTCGGTTCTTTCCCCATGTTAGAAAGTCGGTTCTTTAACTGTACATGGGGAACCCCATGTACAGTTACAATTCACTTTTTCCGCGCTCATCTTCAAACATTCATAAATATTAAATTTTTTATCTTTACTTTTAGGCTTTATAAAAAATTTTTATTTCAATGAATTTTTGAGGAGTGTAATTGCAGATACATTGCAGAAGGATTACAAGATTCATTAACTTTGGAATCAACGTTTTTAAAAAAACCTTAACTCGCAATTATCAACAGAATAAGATAGTTAATTTCGTTACGACTCATCTATTCAGTGAAAAAATTGTTTACTGTTGTGGAAAAACTTGAAGATGGGCGTTAATTAAGCTCGCTTGTCTATCTTAATAAAGCTTTCCCCACCAGTCATTTCTATTTACACCAAATTTGTGAAGATGTGATTATAAATAACAATTGGAGGTGTTCAATATGTTTATGTCGATTACTATGCAAGAATCTTGCGTTGTTACTGTATATCTTGCAACAAAAGGTGTCATTTTACAACTTCAGTTTCTATATATGTTGTAGGCACCAATAGTAAACATACTCAACACACTGATTAATGATAACTGTTAAAGTATTCCTCTATATAGGTCCTAATATTTATTCAATCGAAAAGATCTAACTTGTACTTTCACTTTGTACTCTCGGTAAAAGTAATTAGATGCACTATTCAACAAAAGCAAGTGTGCACCAGATAGATTTTAAAAGTAAAATCGATGGTATCAGTTTCGTTTTTTAAAATTATTTTAAAGTTTTGTAAATAGAAAATCGAGAAACATAGATAACGAAGTGTCTTATTGTACCTAATTTTTACAGTGCTATTGTTAAGGTATCCGACTACGTCTGAAAGGCCACTTTTGGTCAAAATTCACAATTTCTTTTTATTTTTTAAGTTTAAAGTACATTTATTTAGCTTTCTAATTCTATTATTATTTTTCTTCAAATATTATTAGAAATGGAGATATGGAGATTTGAGTAATTCAAAGTAGTCGAAAACGAAACCGGAAGTTGATATTTTTCGTCTTTTTATCAAATATCGCCCCTTAAATCATAAATTAATTCGGGGGGGTTTTGCCAGGTTATAACAGACTATATGCGTCACTTAAATTTGTATTAGTTTTCAGCTCTTAATATACAAAGGAGATTTGCAACAGTTCTTTCTCGAACATTACTCACCTTTGGAAACATCTGCTCTCTTCCTGTTATATAAATATATAGATTTTTAATTGAATATTGCTTAGTTTGACCTCAATACTTTATTTTACTGTTTAACAAGTGTTTTGGATTTAATAAATGTTTCATACATGCTCTAATGTTAAGCAGTCCATATATGGGCTGTGTCTAACAATAAAGGGCAGTTAGTGTAAAAACCAGCGTGGACTTCTCTGTGGCAAAAAAGTTGAAAGAGGGCAACATAAACCTTCCAAAATACATAATTAAAATTATTAAATCAAAATACATGCAGCAAAATAAATACGATCAAATTTATTTTAAAAAATGCTTGCACGATAAGATTCAAAATGCTAATGAAAGCTTCAATAATCAATTGTGGACGATTTTTCCAAAAGGTATATTTGAAGAGTTCCAGACCTTACACTTAGGATCATCAATATCAGTAATAATTTTTAATCATAGATTTTATGGTCTCAACATTTTTTTTTCTGAACCGGGATTAACTCCTGGTAATTATACACTGATAGACTTTCTTTCTTTTGATAAAGAAAGAATCGTCACGTCAAAAAGGCAATAATTAAGTGTCATAAAAGTTGCCAGAAAAAAATTAAAAGCAATGAAAAAGATGAAAACATATAAAATTGTTAACAAAGAAGATGTATTCTATTAATTTGATACATATTAAAAAAAGATAAATAAAAGTATTTTTCATAAAACATAAATAAAATCTTTAAATGCATTTTTTTAAGAAACTTCTTTTTATAAAATTTTTGATACGCAAAACATGATATCTCAAAAAATTATGAATATTTTGCAAGAAATGCTTTATGCATGTTATTTTTATACTGTTGTAAAGGCAATGAACTAGGATTATAGTTCTGAGATGAACAGTTTTTAGTTTAGAGCTATTTAATGCTGTTAATATGTGTGAATTTTGAAAAATTTTGAGTTAGGAAATACTCGAACTGCTATAACTTTTTTATAAATGCAAATATTTCTTAGATCCTAGTTCTTTACCTTCACTAAATTTGTACAAATGTTTTATAAAAAAAGAATTTGAAAATATTGATTAGAATTTCTGCTAGGATGTTTTGCATTTTACACTAATTTTCTCTATTTTTTAGCTAAATTCCCCCATTTGACTAAGTTGCAAATCAAATAAAACTTTTTAATGGTATTAATCCTTGTTCTGAATTGCAATGACCTAGAAACCAAAGTACAATTTATAATTAAATGGGTTTTTTTCAAAAAAAATTTCTCCGCACGTAGACAGATACCTTAAGTGTAGAAATCCTCGCTTGCTCTCAATTTTCTGAAGATACTGTGAAGTATTCCTTCAATCTTCTGATCCTGCATAGTATTCAAAACATCAATCAACCAATTACCGTTATACATAATTCTTAATTAGATATTAATTAGCAGTTTTGAAGCTAAAGAACTGAATTGCCTGTTTCTTTCAATGCTCTCCCAAAAATTATTCGATTTGCATACCAAGGTGAAAATCTAATAATATGTCTTTATTTAACGACATCAAATATTTTAAGATTTAACAAATTAAATACTCTGAAAATATCTAGCATATTCTAAAGTGAATTTCTTGACTCGGAAATGTATTGTCATTTCAAAGTATATTTCAGAAAGAAATTATGTTCACTTTTGTAGAATATCAGACATTATTTGTATTCCTAAAACCTCGCTTAGAAAGGTTGGCATAGTTTAGTCAATATATCAGAATTAAAAGAAAAGGACGAATTGTAAAGGTAAGAAAATGTTCGTTTATTTCAAAGCTTCAGGAAGCTGAAATTTATGCTAATTATTAAGATAAAATTTGAGTCGAGAAAAAATAGTATTAAAACCAAATGGCGTTAACTTTTACTTCGTTATTAAAGAAGTGTCATACAACCATATTGTTTTTGAACTTATTTTTGGATTGAACTTCATTTCTAAATATTTATATAAATCAGTAATTTTTAATAAAAACTTGTTTATTAAAAAATAATTTTTATATCATAAAAGTTATTCAAGGCTCCTTTCAGTTACAGTTTTCATAAATCTAGGCAAAATACAAAGGTAAGGAAATCATTAAAATTTAGAATGAAACTGGATTTATTGCCCTCCATGTTCGCCACAAAATTGTTTTCTGAATCTCCGTCTTCCCTCACGACGAATTTTTTTCAGGAAGTTCATAGAACCTGAAATGAGACAAAATAAAAAATAAAAATGTTAATAGTTTTAAATGCTTGAAAAACAACATAATTTACTAATCAATTAAAAAAATACTAAATCAAAAACAAAATTATAATAGTAAGATTTAAAACTATATCCGGTTTCTGACCAAATGTGTTGAAATCGTAACAATCATCAACAGAAAATCAGCCATGAAAGAATGAATTTCCCCTTTTGGGAATTGCCATATTTGCCGAAAAAGCATTAAAAAAATTAACTAACTTGACCGTGAGCTATTTTTTTAAGTCTGATCAATATGGGTAAGTAAAAAATCTTTTAATTTTAAAAGAACGAAGTTTATTTTTTCATACAGCTAAAGATTACATCTGCAAAGCAAAAAATTAGAAACTTATTAAACAGAAACAAACCTTTTTACTACGACTTTTAATTGTGCAAAATATTTATAGGTTTTATTAATTTTAATAAATTATTTAATAGTATAAATTATTTTAATTGAAACAGTTATTATTGCTACTGTGGAAACCTTGAAATAGTTTATAAATAAATTTTGTCATTTTAAAATCCAAAAAATAATAACTAATTTTTTTAAATGTTTCACATTTTCAAATAATAAAATTAAAAAGAGAATTTTGCAGTTCATTTATATCAAGAAGTTTCAAATTTAAACTATCCTGATCTGATTTATAGTTACTGATTTTGTTACTGATCTGATTGACTTTTACGTTTATTGTAATAATCGTTTATATATACGCGGTTATATAAGCATTTATATTTTTTATTTTAAAATATCCTTTGTTTCTAAAACATATATTTAATATCTGTTATATTTCCAATAGTAATAAGTTTCAAAATAGTTATTTTGGGGGGATAACAATAGAGATAGAGCACAATATATCAATAAATAATATATTTAAAAAGTTAAGTCAATACCTACTGAGGTCAATAAAGAATTTTTTAGCTACTTTTTATTAAATAATTACAATTGTTCTAGTTGTATGGAACCCTTGCCCCCGAGGGCAGAAGTCTGACTTCTAACTCATATACGTCACAAATCCTTTTTACGAGGCGAACTTCTTTCATGTATTTCATTCATCCACAGATCGTAATTTAGATCTAGAACAGAGAACTGTCATCTCTGATTCAGTACTACCAGTGGTATTACTCTTCAAATGGAGAACTTTGACACATTTAACGTCCATCACACACGGAAAAGCTTTGGCTGGCAGATTCGAACTAACAACCCAAGGAATGCGAACTCAACGCCTTACGAACCAGGCTAGCCCGGCCTTACAGCTACTATAAAGAGTTCAAAAAATTATACAAGCATTGAATGCTGAACTCGAATTGAGGATTCAAAGTCAATTGTGGCTACGCAAAATGCGTGAATTTTCTACACTAGTTGGGGCAATGCATCACAGATTAGAAATTTCTTTTTTTTTTATTCTGTTTAATTTTAATTCGAAATTACTTCAAAATGAATCGAAAAAAATCCATTGATTAACAACGTTTAGTTTTAAACGCATCAAACATTATGAAAATAAACAGAATCGTTTGAAATAATCGGCCGAAAACATGTGAAGTCTATGCTTATTAGCGTGTTTCAAAAAACAAACTTAATTCGTTACTTATTTGGCGGTGGGGAAATGAAGACTTTTCGTGAGAAAGTTAGTTTTTAATTTTACACTTGAAATGTTAAATCCATGCACCAAAATTTTCAAATTTTTTTTTTGTTTTATAGTTATTGTGTAAATTAAAATTATCGGATTGTCTGAGAGACATGCTTCCTTTTTATTGATTTTGAATTAGAAAGCCAGAAACAAGTCACGAGAAAGAAAAGTACTGGAGAGGTTTATAGATTGCGCATTCAACTCCATAATAAATCATATTCATAAAAGCCAAGAACTCTTCAAGACTAAACTATAACTGAAACTAAAATAGCACTTGTCAAAATCAATAAAATTATTGAATATCAATTTAATTATTAAAATGCTCTAAATTGCAGTTCTCACAACGGAAATCAAAACACAAGATCCAGTCGCATGTGACAGATTTTCCACTCAATAAAGATTGTTTATAATGTTTATACATGTCATACAGACTTTCACTATGTAATTTATCAATTTTTCCTTCCTTCTCGGTAAGTAATCTCGTTTTCCTGTTAGTTTAACCTATTGTCACCGTTTCTTTAAGTATTCTTGTCCCCTCCATCCAGTTATTACTTCACCAAAAATTGAATACAGTCTTGTAGGATTTGACACCGATACGATTCTCTCTGGAAATCCTTGGATGATTTGCCGTCTCGTTCTTCCTTCTCATTTTTTCTTTCTTCCATTTTGTAATACTCCAACTGGTTAAATAGCT
>JAOUZG010040955.1:2849534-2863612 GCA_026289955.1 Argiope argentata | reverse complement strand
TCTTAGCTGTGGTTTTTCCTTATGGCACTTGCCTATGGGCAAGCTCCCTACCGACGAATGACTTTCAGCTTTCTGGCACAGATTTAACGCGTCTTCCTCGTGTTCTAGGAGTCCCGGGTTCGAGTCCCGGTTCGGGCATGGGTTCTTCTGCGTACCATCTGTGAGTTATGTGACAGTGTCCCCCCCCCCTGTGAAAAGGAACTGTACAAGAAAATGTGGTGAGTGTGTAGCTAAGTCGTACTCATGGCCCTATTTGGCGCTACTTCAAAAACAAGAGACGCTCCTTCCGGCTTAAATCTGTAGCTGCATCAACGGGCGGGCTTGTACATAGGCAAGTGCCATAAGTAACAACAACGTGTTTCTTAGCGATTCAATTTGAGTTGCGATTAAAACAAAATTACCCAAAAACTACATAATACTTATTTTGGATGATTCTTTATCTATCAATTGAATCCAGAATTTTGAATAGAATTACAATTGTAGTCACAAAATGATAGCAAATTTCATTCATTTAAATCATTCCATTTTATTTCTTTAATCATCGTGTTTAAACGCTTGTAAAAGTGAAAAATGATAGATGATCAAAGACTTGTCGCATTCGGCTCCGTAGTTGAAATACTTCAGATGTTAAGTATGAGTGTTGCGCTAGCTTTATAAGCTAGACAACATCTACGATACACAAATATAGTTTTTTATTGTGGTCATGTTACTCAGCTACTGGTTTGTACCGCGACCTTCACTTGTCACATTGGTGACCTTGACCATGCAATCTCTTGCAGCTGTCATGGCACCATCTACCAGCAGAAAAATGCCGCCAGTCTCAATTGATGCAGCAACCAAACAAAGTCGTCAGACTCATTTGACGCCGAAACCAAAATAAAGCCATCAGACACTTTGACGCAGTTACAAAAATAATACAGTTAGACTAACTTGACGCTGCAACCCACACATTTCCTTGCCAACTCACAAGCTCGCCATTACGCTTGGCGCTATAAAATCGTTCGCCTCTCCGCCTATTTACTGGTAGGGGAGTATTGTGGCACTAGCTTCTTAAGCCAGATAACATTTACGATGCACAAGTATACATTTGTAATATAGTTATATTACTCGGCTACATGCCTACTGTCGCAGGTCTGTACCTCGACTTTTACTCGTTACATGGGTATTATATTTTATCCTTCTTCCTCTATTAATTTTGCAATTATCATGTTAATTTATGTTGTTGTTACTTATGCACACGTCTATGGATTAGCCCCTGCTGATACAGCAGCAGATTCAAGCCGAAAGAACCGTCTCTTGTTTACGAAGAACATTGTCGTGAGAGAACATACAAACCTTATATTTCAGAATACGGAAATAACTACTTAGCAGAAAATGTCAAATCTCTCCTGATGTAATCAAGGCACATTAATTAAAATATACCATGCTTTTTCCCATGACAAATTTATTCATGACATCACAAAAAGTTGCTGATGTGGGAAATTCCAAATTTTGCATGAAAGTAAATATGTAGACAATCTCCAACAAACACCAAAGTAATAATCTTTTAGCATAAGTTACTAGATTTAAAATAGAATTTTTAGTTTACTAATAAAATGACTGCCAGCAGAAAAAATTAGATACCTACTTTTTTATACACTTCCCAAATCCTTAAAAAGGATATAACTAGGATTGCCTTGTTTAGGGTTGAGATACTTAGAGCAGTGGAGATAGATAAAGGGATACAAATAAAAGATATTTGAGAAACACGTCTTATAACCAATCAAACCTTCACCAAAGAAATGTTTTTACCAGGTACATACGTTTTACGAAGCATCGACTATATTTTTTACCAAAGAATAGTCAATGACTTTAAATTGTATTAGTAAAATGCTTACTCTTTCCAGGCAGTTCTTTACAAGCAGATTGAACTTGGGCAGTTGTGTCATCTAAATTCGAAAGAAGAAAATACACATAAAATTCAAGCTATTTGCATCAAAAATAAAGATTTTTTTTAGATTAACAGTAACTATATCATACAATTTATAAGATTCACTATCATAAAATTACAGATTTATAAAGGCTATGCTAAATCCCAAACTTTTATTGTCATATTTCGTTTTTTCCTCAAAATTAAAACTTCATAACTTTCTTATTGTTACTCATAAATGATATCTAAATCATTAAACAACTGAAATTAATAAAAGCTATTCTATAAAGATTTTGTATCTAAAATATGAAGCAAAAAATATTTATCGATTAATATTAAGAATTCATTTCAAATCAAACTTATAAATGTCAAAAGCAAACGATTTTTTTTTCATTTCTGTATAGTTCTATTTTTTATCAATCTATTATCCTTGTTAAATTTACAGCATGAGTTTTTATTGTTTCTATTTTTGTATTTAAAAATAGCTAAACCAGAGCTTAATTGCTTAACAATTTTGCCCGTATGCCGTGCGTGCATCGATTTATTGAATTTTGATAGCTGTGAGCTAAATATAAACCTTTTCATAATGATTATAGTTCAATATAAATAAATTACTTCGAATACATAGATAAGTCATGATTCAATGGATTTCCATTCGAAAAAAAAAGAAAATATTCCTAAAACAAAAGGTGCTATCTTATTAGATAGTAAAGAAAATAAAACAGTTAAGTGGTTAAACAACCATAATCATATTTTCATAAATTGCATTTGATTGCAAACAAGAATCATAACGTCATAAATGCATTTCATGGGTTTTAAAAGTCAAAGAGCATTTTAAGATCATGGAAAATGATCCCATTTTCTCAAAATAAATCTAAAATTAAAAAAAAATGGAAAGTTGCTATCGCGAATTTCATGTTATCATTTTAGAACATGATCTTTTAAAGTCACGTGGTATCGATCCGACAGGAAACCCCTTTTAACACATGAAGTAATTTAATTAGTTTACTGTTATATTAAATAGTGTATAGGTTATAAAAAAAGCGGACGTGAAAATAGTAAAATTGAGTTAATGATTGGTAAAATCATGCAATTGAATATTTTCATGGATGACTCTATACCATTTAAAAAGATTATTTCATACAGATTATCAAGATGAACTAAAAATATTATTAAGTGAAAAACCTATAGATATAAAACTAATATCATTGATAGGGTTTAAGTTTTAAGTTTTCAAAGACTTTTTGTTGGATATTAATTATTTTGAAAGATATACAGACCAATTTAATTTAAACCAGAAAAATTACAACTAGATTTAAGATTAATGTGCAGTCAGATTGATGATGATCCAAATTCTATAAAAACATCCACAATGAGTAAAAATGCAGTACTGTCTCAGCGGGGCAATTACTGCTCATTGGCCGAATAGCCTTTTAAGCCTTTCTGCGCATGCGCAACCTACTTGCTTTCTTATAACTGGCCGAGTGTAAACCCGGCTTAATATCCATCCAAGATGTCAATGCTTAGACGAGTTGTTAACGACTGGCACGATTTTGGCATGCTGTACAGGCAGGAGAATAGGATACATGGCGGACATTTGCATAAAGTTGTAACTAATTGCTAGCGATAATTCGCCAAATGTGACAATTTTCTTTATCCTTATAAAATCTACCCTAAAACCAAAAAATTAATGCCACAAAAAGCGATAAATCGTTCATTCTCTTCCCGCGCAATTTGAGACTTCAAAAACTCCAAATAAAAGCAAAATCATGTTCTCACATGATAAAAAGTTACACAAACAAATTTAATTTTTTTCAAATATTGGAAATGAAAAATAATTATTGTTTTAAACCTATCATCTAAAAATATATGATGCATTTCAAATTTCGCCATGAGAATTAAAACTTCGATTTTAAATTTTTAATTAAGATTCATATTTTTTGATCAGGTTAAATTCTTATAATTGATATCAATTTCCCATTCATCTTTAGTTTATATTTTTTAATTAATCCAGAATTGTAATACAACGACCGAAGGAATTTTACAGTAATGGTTATTTCTTCAATTTCCAAAGATTATCACATCGATCATTTAGAGTTTCAAAAATTATCTATGAGAAAATTTCAAATTTAGTGACCAATTCATAAAAGTTTTGGAAGTAATATCACTATCTTACTTCAGAAACTAATTTAGAATGAATTAATCTTGATTCTTGGAAAACAATCAAACTCTCTTCATTTCAATAATATGATACGATTAAATAAATCGAAGAATTGAAATTTCACTTATTTCGTTAGTTTGATTTATATCTTATGCTTTTTATAACTTATATTTGTCAGATTTCTGAACTCAAGTATCCCATATATGTTATTTCTAAACCATTATATGATTTAAGATATTTATAATTTCCCTATTACTTAAAATGTAAGAATTCTACATACCTGTAATGGTCTTGATTTGACACAATATGCCGTCCACAATTGGTTTTAGAGAATTGTCAAAACCTATATTTCCCTTTAGAGATCCGCCGATACCAGCATTTTTTGAAACTTTCCAAAAAAAAGGGTAAAAAATATTGCTTAAGATTTTATTTGAAAATTCGCTATCGTCAATGGAATAAATTTATATGATCATTTAAATTGAAAAATAAAATTCTTTTCGATTAGATGAAGAATTATTCGAAATAAGGTCATGTATAATTAATTATATTTCATATTTAATAAGTTGATCCTTTGAGGAAAGATTAAAAAAATATAATTACATCTAATAATAAATTAAGCCTCGCAACATGTTTAATTAATACTTTCATTTTGGTTTTGAAATTTCAGAAAAAAAACCAAATTTAGTAAAAAAAAAATTTATTAATTGTTTACAATAAGGGAAAATAATATTTAAGAAATATGTCACTTTATTTAACTCTACTTCTAAGTTTGCAATATATATTTGATTCCTTTATTTTCGCAATAATCGAATCATATATTATTCATCCCCGATAATATATCTAATTGCAAAGGAGATTTCCTAAATTGTCCCTCTCTTGTAAGTAAAACTAAAAACGATAAAATTCAATTACTATTCTGTCCTCAAAGGAACTTAAAGTTTGATAATACTTTAATTTACAATTTATTCAAAAAGTGTTCAGAAACTTTTAATTCTTAAAATACTTTAAACAATGTGTGCTAAAATGATTATTATATACATCTAAATTTATTCTCCAAAATTTTCGAATACTTTATAAATGGCGTTTGAAATAGGAGGTCAAAAATGTTTTATGCATTAAAATTTCAAACTTTTTTTATGATTTACGCTTAAAAAATTCGATAATCGTTTTATTCCCAAGATCAATATTTTTCAAAAAGAAAAAAAAAAATACTCGTACATTTTTATAGAGGATGGAACACTTATAAACAAGAATTAAGAATGCTTCAAAAAAATTCATAATCATTCAACTTCTTCGAAATAATATCGAAATTATTTTGTACACTTATTAGGCTTTCTTTAATCAGTTTTAAAAGTAGCTTAAAATATATTAAATGTGAAAATGCTTCTCAACAACATTGGTAATGAACTTCTATTATAAACTCTTATACATTCGGTACACTTTATAGTTTAAAAAATATTCCTTGCATAACTCACTTGAATTTGCTCTTAAAACAAAAAAGATGAGTAAAATGCAGAGGACCTTCATTTTTTCCTAAAATAAAAATCAGAATCGTGATTAAGTATTAATATAGTGAACTCCACAGGTTAATTGAAAAAATTCGCTATTTATTCATATTAAAACACTAATATCCGAGCCTTCTTTCTATTTCTCCTTAATGTTTTCCTGACCTTAAGGAGAAATAGAAAGCAGCTCTTGCCATTAGAAAGAAGAGAACCAGGTGAAATTAATGTTTGTAGCCTCAGTACTAGTCCCCGATAGTCTAATATTAATTTATAACTTTATTATTGAAGCAAAGATTATTAAATCAATAATTTGAAATTACAGAAATAAGAGAATAAATCATTTGTGGAAAAACAATCGATATTCAGAAATAAAATACTATTTATACTGCTTTTTCCGTAATAAAAAACTCAACAACTGCTATATTTATGCATCTCAAATTGCATAAGGCCGGAAACGAATATTGAGAACATGAATAACCTGGGTGATGATGAATACAGCAAGCACCAATGAGGCTGGCGTCCTGGTGTAGGAATAGCACGCCTTCCCCATGATCTGGGCGTCCCGGATACGAGTCCCGGTTCGGGCATGGTTTTTCTTCCGTGTTCTCCCTGTAAGATGTGTGAATGTGCTCACACATCTTACAGGGAGATGTGTGAAAAGAGGCTGTGAAAGCGAAAGTGATGAGGGGGTAGCAAAAGTAGTAACTCTTGGGCCTAATTGCCACTACTACAAAACAGGAAGTGCTGATTAGTCTTAAATCGCTGACTACCTTAGCGAGCTTGTGCATGGCAAGTGCCATAAGAAACAACAATGAGGTCTTAGTGATCTGATATATATGGTTTTTGCATAAATTACTCTGCAGTAAGTGGAAATACATTTACATGCTATTTTCAGACAATTTCAATGTTGCTGTTGTTACTTGTAGCACTTGCCATTGACAAGCCCTGCTGATACATCAGCAGATTTTAAGCCGGAACTGTACGTCTCTTGTTTTACAAGTAGCGCCATCTAGGGCCAAGAGTACGACTTAGCTACACACACGTCACAACCCTTTTTAGGGGACGGACTTCATTCATGGAAATTCATTCATTCATCTCAGATCGTAATTTAGACCCAGAACAGGGAATGATCACACCTCGCCCAGTACCCCCAGTGATATTACTCCCGATATGGAGGACTTTGTGACCACGAACAGATTTAACGAATGCCAATCGCCACACACTCGGGGATTCTTTTGGCCGGTGAGCTTCGAACCCATAACCTAAGGAGTACGAGTCCAACGCTCTGCCAATCAGGCCATCCCGGCCCTAGACAATTTCAATAAATTATATACGTTTATTGCAATCGTCTTCGATAAAATGAAAGATAATTTTTGTTAAGAATCATTACTTATTTACTATATTAGTTGTATATGGTATAATTTGTATTTATTTCTTGGTTTTATAAAACATACTAGTACAGAGTAAAATGCCGTTTTCGTTTCGTTTCTTTTTTTAAAAATATCTCTTCACTAACAGATCAATGTTCTCAATTACACATGATATTTTCATCCTACGTTTATTATGAACCAACTTTAAATGTAGCAAAATCTTATAATTATTGCATATTTTAACATTTTTATATCTGAGATACAACACCTTTACAGGTGATATACTTGGGTGTATTCGTATAAACCGGAAACTAAACATCAATCCATTGTTATTGGTGCTTCAAAATGAACCGAATCCTATGAAAGTTGCTCGTTCACGAAGCACTTTCAAAAAATGATAGCTTGTTTCTTTCGCCTTACAGGACATATCGCAACCATTCTTTCAGATTATCGAGAAACTGTTAACTCTAAATGGCATACAGAAATTAATTTGCCAAAAGTCATTAACAAAATCAGAAAAAACACCAAAAATAGCAGCATCATTCTTTATCACTGCACTCAGCACGTGAAACAATTAATTATTTAAAGGAAAAAAATATTGAATTAATATATTCTCTCTGCCCGTATTCTCCTGCTTTGTCACCTTTTTCTCATTCCGTTCTATCAGACAAACAACTCGTGGAAAGCTATTTTCATCATCTCAAGAAGCTGTTGATGTCTTCCAAAACCATGTTTCATGAGATATCAACTTCAGAGGAATAAAATCTTTTGAAGAATCGGTCTGAATGGATGGAAAAGTATATAAATCTTAAAGATGAATAAATGGAAAAGCAATAAGGCAGGTTGTTCTCCCCAAAAATCTTTTTCTTCCTTCTTTTTATAAAACCTTAAAAGGCAATCCTCATATATATCTTGGAAATGTACATTGTGACAATTTTAATTTGATAAATATTATGAAAAAACAATCAATATGTGCTCTCATAAGCAATAAGCAATCCTATTAATCTGAATTTGCCAAAAATGAGCAGCTATGACATATTAGATTTTTTTGGATTATCAAATAGCTCGTTGATTGTAATAATTACTTATTTAAATTATGGTAGTATTTCTAAAAATTTAGGAAGTTTTTTTTAAAAAAAACGATACTTTAATGCAAGCTGCTTTCTGGTTACAAAGTCGCAATATGGACAGATTTTCATAAGGTTCAAAAACAGAAGTCAAACTACTTCCAAAAAAATCTGTTCGATAAGATTTCATCATTTTGAATTTTATAATTTCCAATTACAGACACCCACATGCCACGTCAGTTGAAACCGAATGATTTATATGCCTTTACACCATTTTGATATTTTTCATTTACTGTAGCTGATTTTCAACTCTAGTTCGTCTGGCACGAAATAATATGCTAACTAGAAAAGTAGCTCCAATGTTGTTTTCTATAGGATTAAAACTTTCCAGCAACCTAACTTGCATTATGTCTTCGTGCAGAGACGTCATGTAAAAGTTATCATTGATCCCAAATCGTGACTTTTCATTTCTGATTAGATAAAAATATTATCCTGTTCTCGCACAGACGTTTAACATGTAATCGTAACAGTTAGATTATATGAATATGTAATAATAGATTCGTATTCACTTTGCAGCCATTGGGAATGAATGCTTTGAAGAATTTTCATTTCCAGACATTGACTTTCTCCCGTATTGATATCTATTAAGTATGTATCAGACATTCTCACTCACTCCGGAGATTATTTTCAATTAATGCTATTAGCTCACACTCGTCAAGTTCAAGTAATTTTTTTAAAACTGGTAGTGGATGACATTTGATGGTAATAAGTTTCTTCAAATACTAATTCATTATTTTTTTTATTTATTGGTTAAAAACTAACGTTCTCGTCAAAACTCTTCATTTCCCCTCAGCCAAATAAGTAACGTATACAGTTTTTTTCCCGCACCCTAAGGAGGTTAGGCTTAATATGCTTTCGGCCGATAATTTCAAACTATTATGTTTGTTTTCTTAATGTTTGATGCATTTAAAATTAAACTTTGTTAATGAATCGACTTTTCGGATTCATTTTGAAGTCCTTTGTGGTGCATTTTGAAGTGCTTATTCTGTAAAATAATACAGAATAAAGTAAATTAAAAACTTCTAATCTCTATTGTGTTATACCAACTGGTGTAAACAATTCACGCATTTTGCGTTGTCTTAATTGGCGGTGAGTCCTCATTTGACGTTAAAAATTAAATGGTAGTGTAATTTTTTGATAAATTTTTTAAGTGTAATTATCAGTCAAGGATAACCTGGTTGGTAGGGCGTTGTTTTCGCATACCTTGTGCTGTGAGTTCAAGCTTACAAGCCGATGGCTGTGTGTGTGTTGGACACTAAATCCATCGTGGTCACAAATCCCTCCATGTAGAAAGTAATGCCACTGGGGGTACCGAGTCAGAGGTGATAGTTCTCTATTCCAGGTTTAAATTACGGTCTATAGATGAATGAATTAAGTCCGTTCCGTTAAACGGTTTGTGACGTGTACTAGCTAGAACTCAGACCTGCCTTCGAGTGTTCAGGGGTTCAAACCCTCTGAAGCTACTGCACTCCTCCTTCCGTTGTAAAGCGGAACACAAGAACAACAACAATTGTGATTATTTCATAAATAGTAACTGAAATAAGTTTTCTTTGTTGACCTTAGTAGGAACTGCCTTACATTTTTTAATATATTACTTGTCTTTAATTGGACAGCACTGATCAAAAACTTTTAAATTTGAAAACAATTTCCTCCAACAGCTTTCTTTCCCAAAAATATTTAAAACTGAATGAAGAGACAAATACTTTGATATTACATACAACTATATAACTTTGAAGCGTATATTTGAGCATTTCTCCTCTTTATGAAAGTTGATAAATTTCAAATAATTATTAACTTACTACTAATAAATTAAGGGAGAAAAAAACAAATAAATGGGGAATTGCTTTAAAACTATTTAATTGCTATAATTAGAAGATAACTGCAAATGAACTGAAGCTAATATTTTTTCGCCGTGTTCCTGCCTATCTAGTGTGTAAGGCTTATCCATTGCTAACAGCTATGTCAATTTTTCACACAGACATCGAAAATCAAATGAAAAGTTTTCGTAGCTTGCTTCACGATCGTGCCTACAGGATCACGTCTTTTCTGGATAAATTCACCTTCTGTGTCCTTCATCGAGAAGGGATTATTCTGAACTATATTAAATAAGATAATATTCTTAAAGATGTGTTTATCTGTAGGTGTCTGATCGATAATAATTCAATGCACGGACTGGCACCCAATGTATTTCAATAGAGTTCTTCTATTTGCTAATACTTCTGTAGTTTCCAATGTTTTCCAATGCTGTTTTTTTTTTAAATTTATGTGAGAAGTATATAATTAATCATCAAACATCTAACTAGTGTATAATGTAATTGAAATCTTTTACAGATCGAAAGGCAGGGATGATTATATGTGTTTTATCAGAAAGTAAAACACAAGTACAATTAAATCATACAAATGAATAAGCTTACTATTCACACCTAGAATACTACTGTAGAAATATTCTAATTAATCCAGATAATCTTCCACTTAACAAGCTTTATAATTACCAAGTTCAACTCCTACTTAGGTAATTAGGAAAAATTTTATTTTAGCTACTTTTTATTAAATAACTACAATTGTTTTTGTTCTCCTTTTCCGCTTTACAACGGAAAGAGAGATGCATTAGCTGAGCTTGCATGATGCTTTCTGAGGGGGCAGACCTCTGAGAAACTAATGGTGGAAGTCTGATTCTAACTCACACACGCCACAAACCCTTTTTACGGGGTAGGCGTTTGTGCATTTCATTCATTCATCCACAGATTGTAATTTAGATCTGGAACAGAGAACGATCACCTCTGCCCCAGTATGCTCAGTGGTATCATTATCTACATGGAGAACTTTGTGATCCTGGTAAATTTAACGTCCACCACACAGGGAGAATCTTCGGCTGGCAGGTTCAAGCTCGCAGCCCCAAAAATGCGAATCCAACGCCCTACCATCCAGGCCTAAAAATTTCAGTTATTATAAATAATTGATCGAAAAATTATTCTAGCATTGAATTTTCAATGTCAATTGAGGATTCAATTGAGGATTTGTGGGAACGCAAAATGCGTTAATTGTCTACACCTGTTGAGGTAATGCTATACAGATTAAAAATGTTTAATTTTCTTTATTCTGTATCATTTTAATTCGAAAGTACTTCAAAGTGAATCGGTAAAATCAATTCCTTAATAATGTTTAATTTTAAATGCACCATACATTATGAAATTAAACAGAATCTATTGAAATAATCGACCGACAACATTCTATGCTTAGCCTCATTGGCGTGGAGAAGAAATTATAATTAATAAATGAAAAATGATGATTTGATAATTGAAAAGCGTCAAGTTAACATCGTCATCCACTGCTAGTTTAAAAAAATTACTTGGACTTGATCGGATGAATAAAAAGTATTTTTTAGCAATTGAAAATGTGAGTATATATATATATATATATATATATATAGGGAGAGTGTGAGCTAATAGTAGGAATTGAAAAAATATGAATCCTCAAATATCGTTATCATTAATGTTTCAGAGAATCATTACGAATTTCTACATTTATGTATTGAAAATAAAATAATTTCTAACAAATATGGTTACTTATTTACAAGTATAAAACCGGTATTTAGTTTTAAAAAGAACCAGATAAACACAGGGCAAGCATAATAAAATTTTCCCTGTTTTGGGACGTCCGTAGAAAGAACTGATAAATCTGCTGAAAACAAATTACATAAAAAAAAAATAGTTCAGACCATGGAAGAATAAATTTCGCAAAAAAAGATTATTAAATAAAACCAGGAAACTTTTTTTTTCTTTCTCGGAGCGCAAATAAAACATGACCAGCTCGAGACAATTGGATTATTCAAAATTTCTTTAAGGTTCCTGTGATGAAATATACCTATGCAGAAATGAAAACATTGACGCTTACAAAATTAACAGAAAATAATCTTTTATTAATCACCATTAATATCCTTAAGCTCCTTTCTAATATTTTCAATACGTTGACTTTCTTTTTGTACAAAAATTACTTCAGTGGCTTTTATTTATTTATTTGTAATTTATCTTCCGATGTCTTTTTGCTAGGACGATTTGATTACGGTTACATTAATTAATTTTATTTGTAGATGCTTTAAATAAAGCAATTTTATGACCAATATGTAACAACCATGACCAATATATTACAACCTCAGACATGTCTGAAATAATTTTAGTAAAGAAATCGTAAAATAAATTTAGGAGAATTTTCCTGTCTGCTTTGATTTAGTTAACTAAAAATAGACAAAACTGCACCATTTAAATCGGTGGATACTTATATTCCATTAAAGGAATTGTCAAATAAATAGATATAATAATAATATCTTCAGTAAATTGGGATGTCCAAGTAAATAAAAATAAAAGAACATTCAAGACATCAAATGCTGGTCCAAAGAAAAATGCAAAACCAAAGGTTCCTTTGTTTTGTATATTATGTAAGAAAAAATAATGGAAGAAAGTGTGTAACAGTAATGTAAAGGTCAAATTCATAAGTACATAATACGGATATTTCAGAAGCTAAAACTGCTTTTGCTTTAGTTGCTAAGAGAGAAATAGATGTGCCAATCCAATGGTTCAAATTTAGGAACCAATATTTTTAACTACAAGAATGACACACTTTTTAAACAACTTTTCCTGATTTTAAGTGTTTTTTTTTATTTTATTGTTTTAAGGATAAGTTAAAAAACCTTTAGTTACGTATTAGCCCATCGACGCCAACGGTTTAGTAACTCATTGGTGATGTAATCAAATTTGACGATAAACAGTCGACGCCAACGAAACCAACAAAATGGCGGACGACAAAGGTTTGAGAAATTTTTTGAAATAATGGCAGTTTAGCATCTCATTGGCGATGCCTTCAAATTTAGCTATAAAGATCGACGGTCTAATGCGTACGCACCAAAAAAAAAACTTTCTTGCTTTCCTTTTCTGTCTCAACACATTAAAATAAATATCCAGGTAAACAACTTCGCTAATTTTCCCCATATATTCATGATTGAACTTGATTTATTTTATGTTTTGAATAATTTTTATTTCAAATTTATTTTTGTAATAAAAAAATTCTAATAAAATTTAGTCCAAGCATTAATTTCTTACGACATGAAATAATTTTAGAAAATATCTTTATATTTAAATTGCTCCCATCAAAATGTTATAATTTATTGAGTAACTTGGTTTTTTTTAAATTAAAATTTATTATCATTAGAACTATTTAAAGTAATTTTTAAAAAATTGATTTCCAATGTACATCACTTACTTTTTTTCCTTTAGCTGACGCTCTTCGTATATTATCCGTTGTCGTATACGATTCGAAAATATTCGTTGCTTCGAAATTTCTTGCTTAATATACATGAAATTATCTCAGCTCTTTAAATATATTCACAGCTGTGTCTCTTTTTCCCACAAATGATTTGCAATCTGTATTTCAACGGATTATTTCGCATATTCGTCTTTTAGAGATAAGTCTTTAAGCCTTGTGGAACGGAATTGTTTTTCAGTCCTCTTTATAAGACAGGTCTCTGAATTGAAGCTCTGTCGGTATATTTTGAATTCGTATGAGTTTAATTGCTACGTTTAAAACATGTCTAAGACTTATTACTCAATGAATTAGGAAATATGCTCTAGGAAGATGTCATATTGGATTATTCTGTATATAATCAGTCGAATATAGAAACATTTAATGAAGTTTCAGTTTAATTTGAAAGGATTATTATAAGACAATGCAAAATTCAACAACAGGAATCGGATATTGTCAGCTAAGAGAACACATTTGAAGGTCTAAGGGTTCATTGTTTCGAAAGAAGGTACTTTCTCAAGACCATTCTAAAGTAAACCCAAAACTATTTTGTTAACTCTACCATATTGCTGCCATGATTGATGCCTATGATTCGAACCATTATGCAATAAGATGTTTGCTTATTTTCTCTTTTTCAATGCCTACTATTAGCTCATATTCTCCCTATATATATATATATATATATATATATATATATATATATATAGGGAG
>JAOUZG010040955.1:2812649-2849434 GCA_026289955.1 Argiope argentata | reverse complement strand
TATTCCTCTAATCAAGTTCAAGTAAATTTTTTTAAACTTGTAGTGGATGACATTTGATGTTAATCCAGCATTTTCAAATTTTAATTCATTAATTTTTATTAATAAATTAAAAAATTAATTTCCTGCCAAAACTCTTAATTTCCCACCCTCCAAATAAGTTACGAATTCGTTTTTTTTTCACACTTCGGCTAATTATTATAAACGATTCTGTTTATTTTCATAAAGTTTTGATGCATTTAAAATTAAATCTTGTAATTAATCGATTTTTCGGATTCATTTCGTAGTACTTTCTAATCAAACTAATGCAGAACAAAGAAAATTCGAAATTTCTAATCTGTATGGCATTACTACAACTGATGGGGGAAACTCATGCATTTTGCGTTGCCACAATCGGTTTTGAATGTTTAATCGGCTTTGAAAATTCAATGCTAGTATAATTTTTTGATCAATTATTTATAGTAATTGTAATTGTTAGGCCGGGATAGCCTGGTTGGTAGGGCGTTGGATTCGCATTCCTTGGGCTACGACTTCGAACCTGTCAGCCGAAGACTCTCCATGTCTGGTGGACGTTAAATCTGTCGTGGTCAAAAATGTCACCATGCGGAGAGTGATACCACTAGAGATACTGGGTCAGAGGCAATTGTTCTCTGTTTGAGATCTAAATTACAATCTTTGGATGAATAAACGAAATACATAAATGAATTCCTCTCCGTAGAAAGGGTTTGTGACGTATTTGAGTTAGAAGTCAGACTTCTGTCTTCATGTGCTCAGGGGTGCATACCCACAAAAGCTATTGCAACCCTCCTTCTGTTTTAAAACGAAGCACGAGAACAACATCAACAATTGTAATTCTTAAATAAAAAGTATTTAAAAAGAAAATTTTCCGAATAATCAAAGTAGGAATTGATTTAAAATTTTTTTTTATATTACTTGTTTAATTTTAGTAGAGAAGCTAATATACAATTATTTAATATGTATGGATCACAGGTGATTAACGTCTTAAGAAACTCATTAAAACATTTAGATATAAGCTAAGCATAAATTTGCTTACATTAAATTCTACAATGACTGAGAAATTCTGCTGTCACGCGAGTGTGAATGGTACGGCAGCCATCGTGATACTTTTATTAGACATGTAAGAATATTTGCCATTTGAAAAGATTTGAAGAAATTCATTTGGCTGAAAACTATTTTTGAATATGCAGTAATACAGGCTTAAGTCGTTTTGTGTGATCAATTCTCAAACTATGCAGTTTTCAAAATTACTTAAACTCGGAAAAAAATTATTTCAAAATATGTTTAAAGAAATCGTGTAAAATGGTAGAAATCTGTTATTTTCAAAAATGTGAAAATATTAGGATACGAAGCTTTTCTTGCACATTCAGGATTCTGATAGAATATGGAAAACCAATATTGGGCCATGCATAAATAAACCTTTCCCTAATCAACAAAGGCTCTTGCTTCAAGAATGGGGCCATTTTTAAATTGTTAAAACTGTGACCAGTATTTTACTTGACAAAATTCTCGTCACAATACCCAATTAAACGTTGTGAAGCTGACAGAGTTTGATGCTAATGGTAGAAATTGAAAAAGAGAATGTCCGCCATTTTGTAAGTGATATACATGTTGACTTAGCTTGCATTTAATACAAACCGAGATAACAACAATTTTGAAACAACGGATCATCAATATCCTGCATCTGTGATTGAGCTCTAGTAACATTTATCCTAAAAACTTTAAATTAATTAACTGCGAAATACTCCATTTCTGAGTTTCAGAGACGAATTATGGATGCAATGCAATGTTAGCTCGTTCTGCCCTGGAAAGCCCAAAATCACGAACAAGTAATCCATCTTGAAGGCTGTAAAGGCAATGTAGACGTGAAATAATGATGCTCGTGCCGAATTTGAAAAGACTTTCAAGATGTTCATGACCTTTACTTTGCGCAGTTGCATGAATATAGGAAAATGAGTATTTAGTTTTAAATAATTCCATCATTATATGGGTATTTAGTTTAATTTCATGCTCTAAATTAAAGCAATATACACAAAAATTTACTTATAATTCTTGGATTACAGAAAAACAATGCGGGTCACTGTTTGAATAGGCTACACCAAACTTAGCTTACATAGATTTGTATATATATATATATATATATATATATAGTGAGAGATATTGACTAAAATGTCTAGTCTTATGCCCTCTCAATTCGACCATTGTGAAAAAAAAATCTAACTTTATTGTAAATGAGTCTTTAAAGCTTCTTTACATTTTAGAATCAAGCAATAAAAAATTTTAAAAAAATTAAATAGTTATAAAAAATTTGAGCATGTTTCGAACATTTTATTCAGATGAATTGCTGAACGTCTACTACCCACTTAAACTCTCCAAGAGCTGGAAAGAGCTCTTCCAGAAGAGTGGAACATAATTACCCATCTGCTCATTAATAACATCATTGACTCGATATCTGAAAGGTGTTCGATGATGCTGTCTGTCCGTGTAAACTATACCCTCTTACTAAAAACGATTTTCTTTTAAGCAAACACCTTTTTTTTATTGTTTTCCTCATATGCAGGAATTGTGTTTTATTATTTTGTTCCCAAATGGTCACTAAAACACATTTTTGTCTGCCAAATAAATGTCGTTTGTATCTTATATATCTTATATATGTATCTTATATATTCTACGTCTGTCGATAATGTCCCGATCCTTCAAACAATTCTACAGGTGCAAGATCAACCCACAACCTTAATGTCCGTTAACTGTTTTCTGCAGTGTACTAAGAATCAAAAAGATGTAAAGGGGGAATTTTGTGAATACAATATTTCTGTAGTTAGAAATAGAATGAATGCAGAGAATGAGTTGTTAATTAAAGTGTCGATATTCTATTAAAATTGTGGAAAAGTGGATATTGAACATTGGCATGCTGTTTGTAGAGAAGCAAACTCCTCGAAAAACAAATGCTTATGGTTAGTAGAGTATTTAAGAATTCTTGTAGAAATAGTTTGTTATTAGGTAGATGTGTCATATTCTATTAGCTATATAAATCAATTGTGAAAAATTCATTGTAAAGATGTAAAAAAGTAAGCTAATTGAGAATTTCAGAAGAATACATTTTTTCCCCTACTATAAAAATAAAATAACGATAGCAACTTAAATATCAGCAGAAGAGAGCACCTCAAGCAGATTTTCATCTAGCATATCATGAGACATTTGAGAAAAAAAATTTCAAAACTACATAAATTCACACTTAAGAAAGTTTCAAATAAAAAAATAAAATTTTAATTTTATGAAAATTTAAGAAAAAAAAAAACAAATTTTTGTCTGGAAATGTTTGAGAATTAACTTACACAAAATACAGTTAATATCTAAATATGAATATCGGAATAAATGATTTTTAAATGAAATGAGTCCCTATATGTTGATTCATAAATAATGAAAAATAGCAGTTAAATATTTTAAAAGACATGAAGCCGTTTTGGGAGACTGGGAACAGAAGAATGGAATGCATAATCAAACAGTATTTTTCCAATTTCTTTCGTACATCAAGCGTGTAAATTGAAATGCATAGACAACCATTTATGACCTATTTAAGTGGCCTGATTTTTCATATGAAATAAAAAATAGTGATACTGGATGACTTTTTCATCCGTTTTTCTAGTTATTTAAATTAGATTAAAATAGATTTAATAATTAAATGCGGGTGGGTGGGAGGGTGTGGGTGTGTTGATGTGTCACTTTTTGAACATATTACCTCAAAGAAAATGTTTTATTTCTTTTTTCAAAATAAAAAAAAAACAAATTAGCTTTGTAGTAGTAACCATTTAACTTTATTCATAGTATTTAATTGTATTAATATATTTAATTTTAAATTAAATTAACTATTTAATTTCAAACGTGATTAATTTAGATAAACGATTGCTCTCGCGTTTTTTTAAAAAGCTCAAAGTACTTTCTTTGGACATTTTTTTTCTCTTGCTATGTAGTATTGTGAATTGAATGGAAATGAATTTGCTGCATAGTATCTTTTAAAATTATTTTAAAATAATTTACTTTAAATATCTACTTCACTTATATTGCTTTCTTTAATGATTTACTCAGATTTGTTGCAGATTTTAGTAATTATAAAATTTTATTGCACCCAATCGGCATTTCAAATAGCCTTTTCACTGCTTATTTAGTCTGCATTTATTGAATGGGATTTTATTTCACTTCATATGTTTGTTTATAAGTTTAAAATCCAAATACTGAATTTCAGTTATTTCACTAAAGATCACTGAAAATTTGAATAACAATTTTCCTAAATGACGTAATGCAATGACAGAGTAATTAACATAATTTGCAACAGAAAAAATTATTCCCATCAGAAATAAAATAAAATAATTAATATCAAATACATCTTCAAAATAAATATTAATTTACGCACGCTTTTACATGCTTAAAGCTCACATTTCATTTTATTCCTTAAGAGTTTTTTACTTCCGAATTTTCTAAATATTCTAACTCCTCAATTTCTTTTACAATGTGAAAGGCGTTAACATATTTATGGAACGATTTCTGGTCCATTTATTTAAAAATGAAAGTGTAATGACTATTTCTTTCCTTTTTTCTGGATTATAATTTTTCACCATGATATTTATAACAGAAAGGATTTTCGTAAAATTTCCGGGAATACTGATTTCCATTCTTTCTCAGAATCCCAGAGTCCATCATTAGTGGTGGGTTTGCGTTTAAAAATATCTCTTTTTTTTTAAATTGAATAAAAACATAATAGTCCATGGAAGAAATATTTTGTATAAATGTATTGAAAAGATATACATATATGTAGAATTTATATATGAAAATATATATGTATGTGTATCAATGTTTATTTGTTCAAGGAATGTATTAGTATTTTTCGAGCTTTGTCTTAATGACGTTACAACTTTCAAAATATTTTGTTACGAAAAAGAAATGGTCTTTCTTCAGTAAATATAAAACCTAAAGCATCCCCTTACTATTTTGTTACGCTGAGTTTGATTGATTTTTTTCTCTTATTCTCATTTTCAATTTGCTATTATTGTAAAATCTTGCTACAATCATAAGCTTCTTAGAGGAATTTTCTTTGCATCGAGGGAACGGGGTTTCTATGTGTTTTTTCTCTTCTTCTTCGATAGAAAATGAACCTATTTTTATTTCATTAATTTAGATACAACCACGGTTAATCAAGAATAAAGCGCGATTTCCATTTATTTCCTGTTTAATAAACTTCATATTATACAGTTCTAAGAACTGATGTGTTCTGAGCCACCTTCTATGATTATAAATAGCGTGCATTAAGTTTGTAGAATTTTTTTATGTCCGAATTTATCAGGTAAAGCTCGGTTGGAATTATCTAGGTAGGCTTGGTTGTGTTTAGCACTTTAAACAGGCAGGTCCCTGCTTACTTTCCGTCTAGGCTGTTTGGGACCAGCGGTCTAACAGGAAAGTTACGGTCCCCAGAGAACTATTACTTAACGCGCAAATGGTGTATTATGTAAGTAGTGACTTCCAAATGAAGCGAATGATATGTAAAATGACGTGTTAGAAGCGATTGTAATAGCTTGAAATGATTTAATAATTATGTTCAGGGAGAAATTAGAATTTGGGAAGTGCAATTTCTACTTTAACGCATTCGCTGCCAACCACGAATATACTCGTGGTTGGCAGGGTGTTACCCATTGCTGGCACGAACATACTCGTGACAATTTCAATATATTATAAAGTACACATTGTCAAACTTTTTATGGCCGCAAACATAAATATACGAGTAAAAACTTGTAAAAAAGCCACAAATAAATGGTTTTTACAAAAAAAACTACTTTATTTAACCTAAATTGCCAGATCACTTTATCAAGATCTTATAGAAACCGATCAGGGTTTCTCTAGAATAATTGGCCTAAGTTATGAAAATTATGATTGTTCTAATCTTTCAATATTCAGAACTAGATAAATAAGCCAGATTTGATAGCAGAAGATAGAAATGTTTATTTATTTATTTAGAAGTTGAAATCTTAAGAATATTTTACAGAATATGAATCTGTAAGACCAAAGGAATTTAAACATAATTGTTTGAAATATATTTATAAACCAAAAACTATAAATAAATGCTATTATCGAGAACATTTATATACACCTAAAAATAAAATTAAAAATTGAATGTTTCAAATGTTTGCTGAATAAGTCCTTGAGATATTATAAATAATAAAAATGTATATAATGTTTCAATTTCTGTATTGAACATGAAACTTCAATGTCGGACTACTCTGCTTTCAGTTTTTAGTTTTATTTAAAGACATGCTTGGATTGAGTAAAGAGGTCTTTATATTAATTGAAGTTTCGTCATTTCCACTTTAATTAAAAACTGAATTTTACGTGCACTGATAGAAAATCAGAGAGAGATGCGGACTTCAAAGATGGGGACTGCTTAAGGCCTACATAATAGTATAAATGAATTATATGACTATCGAAATTTGAAGCTTATAATATTTTGCTGAAAAACTTATTATGAGATCAAGCTATATAAAAAAAATTGATAGAACCCTTTAGCCGGCATTAAAACTGGCGAACCGACTGGTCGTTCTAGTTTTTAATAAAAACATAAGATTATTAACAAAATAATTTTTATATCATAAACATTGTATGACGTAAATTCTCTTCAAGGCTCGTTTTAGTTACATGTTCTCATAAATCTAATAACAATACAAAGATGAGTAAATAGTTAAATATTGGAATGAAACTGTATGTAATGCCCTCCTCTTTCGTCTTTTCTCATGACGAATTTTTTTAAGGAAGTTCGTAGTAACTGAAATGAGACAAAAAAAGAAAATGTTAATAGTTTTAAATGCTTGAAAAACAACATAATTTACTAATCAATTGAAAAGAATCACTAAATAAAAAACTAATTATAATGGTAAGATTTAAAATTATGTCCTGTTTCTAACCAAATGTGTTGAAATCGTTCCAACCATCCACAGAATCACCAAAAATCTGCCATGAAAGAATGAATTTCCCCTTTTCATAATTGCCAAATTTGCTGAGAAAGCATTAAAAAAATCAACTAACTAGACCGAGAAATATTTTTAAGTCCGACCAATATTGGAACGGTAAATATTTATTTTTAGAAGAACAAAAATTTTTTTTAAATACAACTAAAGGTTACATCTGTAAAGCTAATAATTGACAACTCGTTAAACAAAAACTTTTTTACTTCTACAAATTTTAATTGTACAAAATATTAATTTTTTTTCTTAAATTTAATGAATTATCTACCAAGAAAAGTTAAGATACTTTAAATTTAATTGAAACAGTTATGATTTACTACTGCGCAAACAACCTTGAAATACTTCATAATTTTAATTTGAAGTTTAAAAATCTAAATTAGTTTTATAATGCTTCGAATTTTCAAATGCTTAAAATAAAGAGTGATGAATTTTTACTCCATTGGTAACAATACGTTTAAAAATGTAATTTCTTACTGATCTGCTTGATTTTTGCGTTTATTGTAATAATTGTTCCTATATTGCGATTATATCGGAATTTATATTTTTGATTTTAAAATATATTTGGTCTCTAAAACATATCCTTAATACCTCAGTTATATTTCCAATAGTAATAAGTTCAAAATATTTTTTTTATCAATAATAATTAATATAAAAAAATTAAGCCAATTCCTACTAAGGTCAAAAAAGAATTTTTTTCAGTTACTTTTTATTAAATAATTGCAATTGTTGTTCTCTTGTGCCGTTTTACAACAGAAGTAGGGATGCAGTAGCTTTTGAGGGTATGAAGCCCTGAACACCCGAGGGTAGAAGTCTGACTTCCAGCTCATATACGTCACAAATACTTTTTATGAGGCGGCCTTCATTCATGCATTTCATTCATTCATCCACACATCGTAATTTCTATCTGAAACAGAGTACGATAATCTCTGACCCAGTATCCCCAGTGGTATTACTCTTCACATGGAGAACCTTGTGACCACGACAGATTTAATGTCAACCTCACACGGAGAGTCTTCGAGAGGCAGGTTCGAAATTGCAACCCAAGGAATGCAAATCCAATGGACTACGAATCAGGCTATCCGAGCCAAACAATTACAATTATTATAATTAGTTGATCAAAGAATTATACTAGCATTGAACGCTCGACGCCAATTGAGGATTCAATGCCAATTGTGGCCTTTAAAAATGCATTGATTTTCTACAGCAGTTGGAGTAATGTATTACAGATTAGAAAATAAAAATTGTGCTGCGAGTTCGAATACTATTATAGAAAGGAGAAAAAAAGCCAGGAAATTCACTTTTTATTTTACCGCTTAATATTACGATTCTCTCATATTTATATACATATTTATATGAATTGTACTGATTTAATAAAAAATAACTAAAATAATTTTTTCTTTGTTAACCTAAGTAGGAATTGATTTTAAAAAACTGTTTCTTATATTACTTGTTATGTCTTGGACGCAAAGAATTCAAAAGAAAACATGGCAATCAAAAGAAATATGTCGCTTTCGATATTTAAATAAATCTCCACATTTTATGATCCCTTTTATTTGAAAAGACATTTTTTCCGAATTATGCCTATCTCGATCTGTAATCATAATAAATTAACAGAACAACTCGATTATTAATGGAAATATAACAGCGTATACCATTCTCAAAACAGTAAATGTTTTTTTTTTTTTCATATTTTTTAAATAAGATCCTACAATAAAAGTTTTTGTATATCTGGTCATGTACTTTTTTTTAATTAATATTTTTGTTAACATCCCGTTTTGAAGGTAAAAGGAAATAATTTACCTTCAGTACGTGATTTATCATCGTAATATTTTGTCTCCGTCATAAAATAAATGCTGATACCTGAGCCAAGTTCTTTTTCGCCAAACCTTTGCACTTCATTTCGAAGCCGCATTTTGGGCCCATGTTTGATTTAAATTGTAGCGTGATTATAAGGTCCGCCAACTTTGCCAACCCTTCTCACCTCATATAGCAACCCTTCTTGCCGAACGCAATTAGAGATGAGCTGAAAAAGAGGGAGATAAAAAGGAGTCTGAGGAAAAGACAAGTCAATCTAGGACTGAAGAAGCGAGGGATGAGAGACTAGTCGAGGGATGAGAGACCAGCCTAAGACTATGCCTAAGTCGAGACTAGACTAAGTCGAAATATGAAAGGATAGTTTTGTGTGGCTTTCGTATTTTTACGCTATGTATGAACTGTGTCCCGTATCTACCTGTAAATAAAAATTTGGGACTAAAACTGGATGTGATTACTGTCTCTGCTCTCATCTCCATGTCCAGTAAACTGTTTAAATGATCTCAATGATCGGAGTCGCAGGGGCATGGAGAGGTGTTATGTCTCTGCTCTCATATTAAAGAAATCCTATGCAAAAAAGGAGTTGTTACAATGATAATGAACACAGCCTCGGACTCGAATCTGTACATATCCGTTCACGAATTACTTATTGGGTATCTGGTACTAGATAACTGTGGTTGTTATATGATTCTTTCATTAAAATTACGGATTTGTGCCAAATTTTCAATTAATGAAATTCTTCACAATTGCACCTATCCTTCTTAATGCTTGTGAACTAGAAAATTGAAAAACGTAGTTAACATGAGTACTGCATTTTGGCACATGACCTTAATAATGGTCGAATTGTTGATTAATTATGGATCCCAACTGTCAAACAAAACACTGTTACGGCGTCCTGACCTAAGGGTAGCACGTTCTCCCCGTGATCTGGGAACCCAGGGTTCCAGATCTGGTTCGGGCATGGCTATTCTCTATCCTGTGTTCTATCTGTGAAATGTGTGAAAGAACCCGCCTGAAAAAAGGGATTGTGCAAGCGAATGTGTTATTGTCATTTTCATTTCAGCTAAAGTCAGACTTCTACCTTAGGGTGCTGATGGTCCTTATCCTCAGAAGAAACTGCAGCCCTCCTTCCCGGATCTCTTAGACTGAACTTGAATTGGATCCAAAGGGGATAAGCAATAACAACAAAAGATTGTATGTTTATAAATCCAAGTACATGTTAACATAATAATTAGAAAACGCTTCAAGCTTAATTTAAATAAATTTTGGTAAAAAATCTTGGTGCCAAAATTGTAAATGGATTGCAGATTTTAATTGCAATTGATCAATGAAGATATATCCTGTATACACTTTGATTTAAACCACAGTGTTGTATTGTTTAAATATGTACCAAATGTAGAGCAACTTTATATCATTGCATATTACAAAGTGTTATAAAATGAAAAGCACTGAAACACTTACAAATAGTTACTAGCTTTGATACGGAAACGGCAAGCGCAAGGAATGTTCCTTTCAGGAATTCTGCAAAGCCGTTTGATGATTTCTTTCGGCACTGACTCTGGCAAGTTGCATTTTGATAATTTTCGCATGTCTTAACGTTGATACAGCCGCATGATAAAGATCTTTCGCCATAGACTTCACATTCTCCTCCAAGATAAATATATCTTTTGTTGTTTAAGCAGTTCTCATTACATTTTTCAGCATATCCTGGATAAATATCATCGCATGTTTTAGGTCCCTCTGTAAAAGAAGCAGACGATCATATCAGTGACATAAAATCAAAAAGCAATGAAGAGAATTTCGTACAGTATGTCTTAATAATGACAAAATCTAAATATTCCAATAATAGATGAATCAAAGGTAATTTTTAAATTTCATAAATATAAAAAATGCAACAAGTTGTCATTAACTGGTGTTTACTTTTGTACTTATTACTCATAGAATAATACTTCCAGTTCTAAAATTTTTCAATTAAGGAAAACATTCATGCTCCAACCTTTCTGAAAGTAAAAGAAACCAGTTTTATAAAAATTGCAAAACCGAAATTTTCAAGTGATATATCTTGTGGTCAAAGTTTTATAAGCCAGATAACATCTATAGTACATAAGTAGATATTTTTGTATTGTAGTTACATTACTCAGCTACAAAGTAGAACTCTGAAAGTTCGGTCTTAGGGCAGTTACCATTCCTCCATAATGGCAAACCGCGACCTTGAATACGCAACCTATGTAAGCAACTTCGTACTAATATTGTGGCGTCCTCTATTGGCAGCAAAGGTCATGAGGTACATAAAAATACAACAACCAACATATCCCATGAACTCTCTCTCATACACAAAAACTAATCATAAGCTTGGAAAAAATAAATCTCTTGTCTAAAAACCGACTCACTGGTGGGAGAGTATGTTGTAAAAACTTTATAAATCAGATAGCATCCACAGTACACAATTACAAAGTTTACCAAATAACTTTTGTAATTTGGTTATGTTATTCATCTAGAAACCAGAGCTTCGTAAGATTGCCCTAGGGCATTCTGCATCTGCCAAAACTTTTCCCACAAATAAACTAAAAAAAAGTTAACACTTGTTTTAAAGAATATAACAGAAAAAGAGCAAATTGTATAACTGATAAATATATTTCTTCTTGGAATGTTAGCTTTTCCAATTCAAGAGAATTTCAACATAAGATTGAATACTTTAATAAAATGCAAAATTCCCGGGGGGATCGATAAACACGTTACTATGTCACCATACACTCCATACAGCGAACCCGTTAGAAGTAGTTGGAATCGTAGAATTTTGAAAAGACATTTCCATAACACCATAAAATATTGAAAGAATTAACTGTTTATTGCAATTGTGTTATGTTTAATTCTCCTTTTTAAAACATCCAATTTGACAATTTTTAAAACTTCTTATATTGATAAATGTCCTCATTTAATTATAGTTCCACCATCATAATTAGAAAATCATCAATCATTGAGTCATTTCTCCTTTAACAGGACGTCGACATTAAATGCATCATATATTTTGTAGTCGTTTCTATCATCTTTGCAGTTGTAGAATTTAAAATTATCACATTGTAAGCAGAAACATTTTCTAGAGCGGATTTATGAATGTAAATTTAAGTATTATAAAATACCCTTTTAAAATAAGTTGATTTTAAAAGATTGATTATTAATATAATACTTAAATAAATTTTAAAACGTTGGATCACGTCGCAGACACTCTCATTCAAAAGCACGCTTTAGCATATATCTTTCTTTGTCTGAAATTATTATTCAAAGACTCGACATGCAATGTAAATATTTTTAATAAGTACTTTTGACACCAAATTCTCAAATCCACGTTAAATTTTAATTTTAATTTATCCAGATTCTTTATTGGTTTCCTGTCATAAAACCTGAAGCTAAACAGTGAATGTTCTCTGCATGATGCAAGTTCACAAAACACAATTCTCACTCAAGAGAAAAATTTTAGGCTATTTCAATATCTCTGGCTTAGAGTCGAAACCCGAAAGTAATATTGTGCTTTTTTTGAAAAAGGCTGGGAGGATCTATCAACCAATTCTTGCCTTTATATCTTCTAAAAACTACGTGTCATTTAATAAAACTCAAGATAATTTTATGGACACGTGATTCGACAATTCAAATTAATTTATATTTTATTAAATGTATTTCATCCAAATTACATTAATTTTTCGATGAAAAAAGATTTAAAAAGTGTTTTGCCAAGCAATAATCAATATCTTTTTCCAAAAAAAAGGAATCAAGATTTTTTTTAATTTAATGAATTTTCTATCATAGAAGGAAGTGTAATCTTTTTTTTTTATTCTGATGGAGGAAATATCAATGAAACTCGATCAAAACTTTTAAAAAGTAATGTCATTTACAATGTGCACGCTTTTCAATACTAGCATGTCATATTTTTTTAAAAAATCTACTATCGGCAGTATAAATAATTATAAATTGTGTCTAGGTTTCATTAAAAATCGATGGAAAATGCACGCATTTCAAACAAAGAGTTAAGTGACTTCTCTTTCAGCAGTAAAGCATGTTTTCTGTTACAGAGAGATTCAATGCAACTTACCGGTTGTCATCACTGCAGTCCCAGCGGGAGCTGATGAAATGAATGGAGAAATTATTAAAAGATGAGCAATTATTATTATTAAATTAAACTTGAAAATGAAAAAAAAGAAGATCTTGAATTTCCATAACAATTACTGAAGGCAATATTTCAAAGATTAAGAAAATGGGCTTGCTTTCTGAGATGAGAGTTCAATCAACTGGTTCATTTCTAAACAAAATTACTCATTTATTGATATAGAACATCATAAAAAACTAAAGCTTTTCTGGCGAAACAAACCACATATGATTTTTAAGTGCAACACTGATTTAGATGAAAGAGTTTGAAATAAAATTTACATTATATATAAAAGTTTAGATTTTTTAGAAGCATAATTCGTATTTTTATATGAAATATCTACCAATTTTTATTGTACAGATCTGAAATATTTACCCTAATATTCATTAGGTTATATAAAACCTTTACTAAGCATAACTATGAAAAACAGGGTACTTTATAAAAAATTTTCATAATTTTTAATGTACTTTTTTGGATTGTTATTGAATTTTGTAAGTGTTTGTTGCGAATTTCTCCATTTGTTACGAATCTGTTATATTTTTCCCCAAATCACTTAGTTCCATAAAGAGGATAAAGGTTCTACAGACAGATTTGATGGGTGTTGAATAGATGACGAATTAAAAAACTCCAAGTAAGAAATTAAACTTTGGCCACCCTTAGTGACTTGATGGTAAATTTAGGGAATTTAACGACTAAGTAGAAAATTCCAAAATTTTTACTAAGACCAGTAATAAGCGAATACTGTCGATCTTTCTAGAATATTCCTTTTCCTATCTAGGAAGTTATAAACGCGACACAGACCAATAGATTAGTCGGAAATTTAGTTGACTTGAGTTTAGTGAAGTATAGGCGTTGAATAGTTGGAGTCAGGTATTGGAGCAGGTTTGTGTCCGAAGTTGTGAAGCCAATTGTTTGATTGAGTTAGTAAGAAGTCGGTATTTAAAGAAATCTGTATTGAGGAGACAGTGGCAGATAGCAGGCGTTTGAAAGGACAGGAATAATTGTGTTCAATCCCTCTTCCTTTTGAGTTCTGTCTGACCATTTGGCGCTGCCGCGGTTGTATTCTACCTATTTAAGTTATATATTGTTAATACTGTTCTTTTGCATGCTCGGCTGTGTTTGTGTTTGCTGTCGTCTCATCATATTGATTACTTGTCTTCACACGTTACTATGTCACCATACACTCCATATAGCGAACCCGTTAATATTAGTTAGAATCGCAGAATTTTGAAAAGAATTTTCCATAACACCAAAAAATATTGAAAGAATTAACTGTTTATTGCATTTGTTTTATGTTCAATTCTTCTTTTTAAAACTTCCAATTTGACAATTTTTAAAACGTCTTATATTGATAAGAGTCATCATTTAAATATAGTTCCACCAACTTAATTAGAAAAACATAAAGCATTGAGTCATTCCTCCTTTAACAGGACGTCGACATTAAATGCATCATATATTTTGTAGTCGTTTCTATCATCCTTGCAGTTGTAGAATTTAAAATTACCACATTGTAAGCAGAAACATTTTCTAGAGCGGATTTATGAATGTAAATTTAAGTATTATAAAATACCCTCTTAAAATAAGTTGATTTTAAAAAAATGATTATTAATATAATACTTTAAAAATTTTAAAACATTGGATCACGTCGCAGACACTCTCATTCATAAGCACACTTTAGCGTATATTTTTCTTTGTCTGAAATCATTTTTCAAAGACTCGACATGCAATATAAATAATATTTAATTACTACTTTTGACACCAAATTTTCAGTTCACATTAAATTTTAATTCTAATTTATTCAGATTCTTTATTTGAATCCTATCATAACACCACGAAGCAAAACAGTGAATGTTCTCTGCATGATGCAAGTTCACAAAACAGAATTCTCACTCAAGAGAAAAATGTTAGGCTATTTCAATATCTCTGGTTTAGAGTCGAAACCCGATAGTAATATTATATATTTTTTTGAAAAAGACTGGAGGGATGTTTCTAACAATACTTGCCTTTATATCTTCTAAAAAGTACATGTCATTTAATAAAACTCAAGATAATTTTATTGAAATGTGATTCGACAATTCAAAATAATTTACATGTTATTAAATGCATTTCATCGAAATTACATTATTTTTCGATGAAAAAAGATTTTAATAACGCATTGACAAGCAATAATAAATATATTTTTCAAAAAAAAGGAATCATGATTTTTTTAATTTAATCAATTTTCTAACATAGTAAGAAGTATATTTTTTTTATTCTGATAGAGTAGATATCACTGAAACTGGATTAAAACGTTTTAAAAATACTGAGAGAATGCATGTCATTTACAATATGCACACTTTTCTAAACTAGCATGTCATATTTTTTTAAAAAAAAATCTACTATCCGCAGTATAAATCATTATAAATTGTGTCTAGGTTTCATAAATATTTGATGGAAAATGCATGCATTTCAAAAAAAGAGGTAAGCGACTTCTCTTTCAGCAGTAAAGCATGTTTTCTGTTACAGAGAGGTTCAATGCAACTTACCAGTTGTCATTATTGCAGTCCCAGCGGGAGCTTCTGAAATGAATGGAGAAATTATTGTAAAATGAGCAATTATTTATATGAAATTAAACTTGAAAAGAAAAAGAAAGAAAATGTTGAATTTCCGTAACAATTACGGAAGGCAATAATTTAAAGATTAAGAAAATGTGCCTGCTTTCTGAGATGAGAGTTCAATGAACTGGTTCATTTCTAAACAAAATTACTAATTTATTGATATGGAATATCATAAAAACTAAAGCTTTTCTGGCGAAACTAAAGCTTTTTTGCCGCTTGATAGTGTTATCTATTATATTTATATACATATATTGATTGTAGTTATTTAATAAAAATTAACTAAAAAAAGATTTTTCCATTTTTTCTAAGAAAGAATTGATTTTAAAAAATTGTTTTTTATATTACTTGTTATATGTTTAAAGACGATATTGTATATTTAAATGATATTCTGTAATATTCCTCGATAAACCATCTCCATCGTAAAATAAATGGAGTGAATTGGAATTTCTTATGAAAATTTTTAATATGGTAATCTTATGAAAACTTCCGCAACAGGGGAAAAGCTTGACCAATTTCTCTGTGAAAACTGTGCTTCTAGCTTTCGATGACGCTAAAGAGGGAATTTAAGATTTCGGAACCTATTATTTACTTTAAAATGCACCTTTCTGGTTTCGACTGTGAGGTAATTGAAACAATTGCTTCAAACGGATAGTTAATAAACATTTTCGTAGAGATTTTACAGAACATAAAATTTGTACCGCCATCTGTTGGCAGTATTTGCAAATGGTTTTAAATTTTCTGGTTTCATTTCTCTAATAAACTATACTTTCAAGATATTTGCTTTTAAAATGAGGTTATATTTTCGGAGAGAACCAGCATATATAATTATCTAATGAGACTTTTGTATAATATCACTTATAATACTCATAAGTTTAGAATCTCATTTTGTTTATCGTCTGCTGTTTCATTTGAAGGAAGCTCTTTTTGTTCCTTCCCATCTTAACTAAAAAATAATTACCAAATTAATTTAAATTCTTCTTCAAAATATTACATTTTGATAACTATTTTTTCTTTTTTTAAAAAAAAAACTAAATATTCGAATATTTTTATTTCATTTTATTTATTTATTTTTATGTTTTTGAAAAAAGAATGTTTTAATTTATTCAACAAAATTTGATTAGCGACAGAAAATTTTTAAATTTCTTAAAATATATTCCATTTAAATATATTTCCAATATATTCCATTTTAATTAGTCGAAAAAATATAACAGAAACATAAATACTGAATAAAAGAACACAGTAGATAAACATAAAGCTAAAATGTTTCATTAAAACATAATGATATAAATCACTACTTACCAGTCGTTAATTTTTGACAATACTTGTTTAACTTATTGGAGAGGGATTCTGGAGAAAAATATAAATTTGTTATTTTATTTCATAATATCATGCTTTTAATATTAAAAAAATATAAAAAAATGTAAGATAAAAGCTTTTTATTTATAAAACATGCAAAGAGAAGATGAATGACTTATGAAATGTTTTGATATTATTCACTACACAAATTAAAGATCACATTTAAAATCAACTAAGTACATAAAACAATGTAAATTCCAAGTCTTTTTAAAAAAATCTCTATATACATAAAAAAAGACAACAAATTTTTCAACATCAGCAATTATTCTGTCACCAAATTTTGAAACTCAAAAAAAAAAAATAATAATAATAATAATAACACAATTGCCAACTTTAAATATTATAGATAGTTTTTACTTTCAAAATATTTGCTTATCAAATTTTGAATACTAAATCTAAAATGAAAGCATCATAATTTAAGAAAAAATAAATAATTCGTATCTTTAAAAAAATTACATTTAATGGCCTGAAATATTATTTTTATAGAAACAAGAAGCAATACATTTTCAACCCCCTGTTATTTTTAAGTTCATCATAATTTTAATGTGTTTTATATAATTTATCAAATCTAACCCATGACTTGTTTAAAATGGTAGAAAGACTTAATTTAACGAAAATTCAATTGAAGTATTTTTTACGAACTTTATAATAAATTTAAAATTACGGAAGCATTTTATTATAGAAACCCTTTAAAAAAATTAAAATAATGGAAGTACTTAATTTTGAATTTTATAAGAAATTATACTTTATTATTTTGCATAAACTTTTTTCATTATATTTAATACATTTAAACTAAATAAGTGTTTGCATTATAATAAATATTATGTTTATACTACGAAGTAATAACCTTGAGACATTCCACATATTCCAAAAAAATAATAATAACGTTTCTAATTTTACATCCGAAACTATAATTTTCAAATTATGCTTATTATATATACATAATATTGATAATCACCTCATATAAAACAAAATTTTTAATAGTTACATTTCTTTGTTTACCACCCTAAATGAGTTTATAAATTTTAAATTTTGTTAGTTTGTTTTAAAACGGTAACTATCTTCTTCCGTTTTATAATATACCATGTTATCTATTTCATACCAACCATAGAATTACCATAGGCGATCTTTTATAAGATTAAACTATTTTTAAAAAACTGGGATAACAACTTAGTTTGATTCATATCCAAAATTAGATGAGAACACATTTTAAAAAAAACTTTCTTTTTTCAACCAATTTTTAAATTGCAGACATTTTATTTCTTTTTTGCATGTAATTATTTTCTGTGATAGTAAAAAAATGCGAATATTGGTTCTTACACTTTATCCATATGTTTATTATATAGAATTTTTTTAAAACATACTAACCTCAATTCTATCATTATTATTTTAATACTAAAATTTCTATAAGGATCTTATAGAACATATTTCAGGTTCTTCTATAATTAGACTATTCCTTAGTACATGTATTTTATGGGATTACTTAAATGAAAATACGTAATTGAGTTTCAAATGCATTTCAATTTTAATCCCTCTTGTGGTTAAAAGTGAAAATTTAATTAAATTATTTATTTTTCTAAAAAAATCTAATTAGTTGTTAATTATACAGTATTTTACAACGAATTTATATCGTCTGCTTTGTTTCACCTTTTTACATAGAACCTCTTTATCATTTTGAATATGTTTTCATTGTTTTTAAAAACTTACTTGCAACTATTATCGAATGAATAAAAAAGTTAGCATGAATCAAAAGGATGTCATTAACGATTTCAGAAATATAAGTATCAATTAAATACACTCTTATCTAACCCTCAAGTTTTTGTGCATCAATAGCTATAGTCATAAAAATGTTCTTCCATTTATGTTATTTTTATGGAATTTTGAGTAATATACAATTTTGATTTCCGGAAAAGTTCATGAAAAGATCAAAAGAAATCATTTACAAAGTTATTGGATGATATTGCTTTAATTCTGGTGCATTTTTCGTTTAAAAAAGAAATTCCAAAATATTTTTGATGGTGATTTTTAAAATAGTTTCATAACACTATAGACAAGTCCTTTAGGAATATAATAAAAAATTCAAAACACACCCGTCGTCTACTTACAGTCCTTTATTGACTTTATAGAATCATTATGTTTGTTATACTTATTTAAAATTCTTATCCTATTAAAAATTAAATATTTCGAAATGTATTATCTTTTTTTTATATATAATTTACCAACCGCCTTTGGCGACAAGCTGGCTTTACTATATGTGATGCTCTCTAAATTTCCCAGTTAAATATATGTGCCTTAAACTAGCTTCTTCAGGAAAATATTCTTAAATTTCCAACTTCAATAGTCGTATACTATTATAGAAGCATTACCGTATTCTATTTATTGCATTATGTATTTGTCTGTATTATTAAGTTTCAAAAACATATTATCAAATATTACTTACAGGGTAGAGGTACTATGTAAAATTTAAAAATCATGAATTATCAGAGCATTTATTGATTCAAGTTACATAAAATATAATAATTAACTTTATTTAGATCATTTTGTTTGCAAAAGTTTATGTATTACCAAAGGTTTACGAATTAGCTATTGGACCCTTTTTAAGTAGATATCCAGTAAATATTAAATTTTGTTTGTCTTAGATAAATCTGAATTATTGAATTAATGATATTAAACATCCATATATTGATTTTTTGTAAAGATAACGTATGTTTTTTTTCTCGTAGTCATTTTTACAAAAGCATTTTAAGTAAACACAACAAATCTCTAAACCATATAATACTGCATTTTCACTCGCGGTTGTCAACCAACCAACTAACCTCTCAAAATCGTTTTTTTATATGCAGTCTTCGCAAAATCAGAAATTATTTCATAAGACGCGTAATTTTTGCTGGATTGTTTTCAAAAATGATCAGGGTGTGCCTTAGAAATGCTAAATTATATTTTAAAAAGTTTAGTCTCTTGTTTATTTATCAATGGATTAGATTTGTAATGTTGAAGAGGAAAACCCAATAAATGACAAAAACAATTTTTAAATGCCCAATTTTCTATCAGATTTTTACAATCTTTCACACGATTAAAAAAAATTATCCGATTTTATGAAAAAAAAATGATTAAGTTTATCTTGAAAAGTTACGGCGTAATTAAATATGAAAGTGAAATTGCGCCTCTTCGTTAAAAAATTCGCCAAAAATTCAGTTTTAGAAATTCGATTTTTTTTTATTGTATAGCAACATACTACATCGTATTGTCTTTCAAGAAACCTATTTTCTGTATTTTTCCAGCTAAGCGTGTATTTTACAGTTCCATTCAAGAAATAGACCCGTCAAAATGGACTTTTTTTTTAAAAAAAATCGATATTTAATTTTTGCGTCGATACTTCGTAAAATAAAGTATACCTCCGTGTTCTACGATAGAAAGTCCATCCGATTCCACTGCGATATTGAGTGTAAGTTGAACGGAAGCGTAACGATGGAAATTTAAAAAACGCGATTTTAAGGGACGAAACGGGACGCTTAAGCGATCGCTGCTACGGATGGCCGTGTTTCAGTCGGAAAGTAACATTACGGGTTTTAATTTCACAGAAATTAAGGGGTTTTAATTAATTTCTCCGAAACTAATTGATATTTCGAAAAAGCTTTTCTTATTGGGTACTTTCGTAATCATGTGGACATGCCTGCCAAATTTCAAGTCTGGGGCTTCAGCGGTATTGGTTGTGCGTTGATATATTATATCAGGACATTGATTTCTATATATATCGATATATTTATTTCTATATATATCGATATATTTATTTCTATATATATCGATATATTTATTTCCGCCAGGTTTCTTTTTCATTACATTCTTCTTTGAGAAGGGGGATTAAGACTAATCCTGAGTTATGAATAAATTTGTTCCCGTTTGAAAAGTATTGGAAAAAGATTAAAGATTTAATGTATGTATTGCAATCAACGTTTTTACATAATAACGTATCTGGTCGTTATTTCATTGTAAAATGGAAAAGTTATGACTTGAACTCAAAAAAAGAATTTTATTTTAAAAAATTTGCTTGCCACCTGTACCAGTAGTAAGTTCTAAAATAATGCAACTTTTCTCTTAATGAATTTCATAGAAAGTGAGAGTCGGATGTAACCGAAAAGGCAATTCATTTAATTTCAAAGCCGCTCATAAAATATTTTTTTTCATGCAATACAGTCATCTCACAATACCCATTCAATTCAAACATTAATTTTCACAAATAACCATGTAATGAATCATTGTTTTCACACAATATGACCACCAAAATCTACTGATTTCACACCTTGCGATTTATTTTTACGAAAGGCTGTACATCTAAAAAGAAATATTCCTGATCCAAAGAGTGTATTACGTTACACATTCCTATAATTTCATAGGACGTTATGCACCTTACAAGAATTTTTAAAATATAGGTTTGTGTTTGATTCTTCTAACTCTCATATAAGTAAACAAAAATTTTACTTACATGAGAAAAATGTTACTTATACTAAATGTTAAATACCTTTATTTAATATTTTTGGCAATTTCTTTTTAGCAATTTGTTTATTATCAGCTGTAAATTTTTTTCCTAATAATTTCTCTCAAACGGGTATGACCAATTTTTATCAGACAAACTTGCCTATTTCCTATTATTCAGAATATTCATAATTTAAAACGCACGGGCATTCGTTGGGGAATTCTATCCAAAATAAGCTATTATCGGTTTCCCCCCCCCCGCAAATTATAACAAAATTCGTCTACTAAAATTGGAATTTTTATCAGACAAACTTGCATATTTCCTATTATTCAGAATATTCATGATTTAAGACGCATGAGCATTCGGTGGTGAATTCTATCCAAATTAAGCTATTATCGGTTTTCCCCCCGTAAATACTAATAAAAGTGGAATTTTTATTAGACAAACTTGCCTATTTCCTATTATTCATAATATTCATGATTTAAGACGCACGGGCATTCGTTGGGGAATTCTATCCAAATTAAGCTATTATCGGTTTTCCCCCCGCAAATTATAACAAAATTCGTCTACTAAAATTGGAATTTTTATTAGACAAACTTGCCTATTTCCTATTATTCAGAATATTCATGATTTAAGACGCATGAGCATTCGGTGGTGAATTCTATCCAAATTAAGCTATTATCGGTTCTCCCCCCCCCTTAAATTTCGATATTCTGCAGCGAAATGGAGAATTTTCGAATTCCACTTTTAAGAATCGTGTCACTATTTAATAAGTTTGCATTCCATTCTTTTAACTCTCACATAAGTAAACAAAAATGTCAAATATTCTTATTCATCCATAATTTGATTTATAAGAAAATTAGTTATTATTCATACTTACTCAAAGCTTTTATTGTTATTTTGCATGTTGCTTGAGCCTTTTTTACAGTTGCATCTTCTGCGAAATCAAAAAAAAAATAAATAGTTATATGTATATATATATATAATTGAATTTTACATATAATGCCTTTTAATATCGTAAAAGCCTTTTTATGTCATATCAATTTTGTATTTTAGAATTTCTCTGAGGTTTTTAAAAATATTTAAAGATTTTGAATTGGGAAAAATAAAAATCGTTATTTATTACGATTTGTATCAGAATTTCATACTTTTTTGCTTTGAAGCTTGAATAAATAGGAAAATCTGTAATTAAATCATTAAATCATTTAGTCTCACTCCCAAACTCTAAATTGTCTTTTGCGTTTAGTTATAGGATGCGATATATTCTTTTTTTTTTCAATATGAAAAAGTAAATCCCTTTATATTTCTTTGTTCACACTGCTGGAATCAGAAAATATCCAGAAATCCCAAAGAGCTTAATAGAAATGAATTGATATTACTTTTTGCGAAAAATTAATTTAAAATATCCTTTTATTAACAAAGCAATAGTGTTAACTAGACTGTATATAAAACATTGTCTTAAATTCTAGAAACTATTGTTTAAGAACAACACATCCGCATAAATAAATACTCCGTAGGCTGTAATTATGCATCAGCTTATATTCTGTTATTCATTACTGAAGCAAATTCATTATACTCTTAAATCTCTGTTTAATTTTTAAAACATACAAAAATTTTCCACTATAGAATAAAATAGGAATATTCCATTTCACATAAAATATTTATATCAGTAAATTATGGACGTTCGGCATATTTTAATCTGTCTTTTCTCATTTGCCGTTAAAAAGAGTGATTTTATACTTGTTTGTTCATGTTTTTAAACCCTCGATGAAATATTTAAAAATCAAATTTAAAATCTTTTTTGCCATGATCCAATTTTCCTCATTCTTCAATTTTCCCTTTCATTTAGAATCACAGGGAGTTAACTGAAATTTTCTTGCATACTCTCTAATATATGTATTTACATATTACTAACCACATGATACTGGCGAGCAATTGTCCGAATGGGTCTATTATCTCTCGTTTTTCAGCGGTTCATCGCCGAGTTGCGATTAATACAAAACTACAGAAAACTGCATACGTATTTTGGATGATTATTCGCCAATCGATTGAATCCAGAATGTTGAACCGAATTACAACAGTAGTCACGAAATGATAGCAAGTTTCATTCATTTAAATCATTACATCATCATTTTTTTATTATCATGTTTAAACGTTTGTAAAAGAGCAAATTGATAAATAATCAATAACTTGACGCATTTGGTTTCGAAGTTGAAGTACTTTAGATGTTAAGTATGGGTATGGTGCTAGCTTTCATAAATCAGTTAACATCTACGATACACAAGTATACTTTTGTATTGTAGCTACATTACTCGGCTTCTGACCGTAGCATTGTGGGTCCACTCAGCGACCTTCACTTGCCACCTTGGTGACCCTGATCAAGGTGCAACCTCGATGCATCTATCCTGACTCCATCTACTCCCCAGCAAAAGCAATCTGACTCACTTGACGCTGCAACCAAAGTCGCCAGACTCATTTGGCGCCGAAACCAATCAAAGCCATAAAATATGCTTGGCGCAGCAACAAAAATAATACAGTTAGACTAACTTGACGCTGCAACCCACACATTTCCTTGCCAACTCACAAGGTCACCATTACGCTTGGAGCTATAAAATCGTTCGCCTATCCGCCTATTCACTGGTAGGGAAGTACTGTGGCCCTAGCTTCTTAAGCCAGATAACATCTACGATACACAAAACTTTTGTAATGTGGTTATGTAACTTGTCGTCTATAGGCCATAGCACCGCAGGTTCGTACCTCAACCTTCACATGCCACATGGGTATCAAATTTTATCCTTCTATCTCTATTCATTTTACAATTATCATTTTAATTTACACTCGGGTGATTGGACAAACAGCTGTATTCTATTTTGAATTCATTCAAAATTTGATAGAAATCCCCAATTTGAAATAGATATGATGTACTGAATTTTATCCTTGACTCAGAGATTTATGGTTATCTCGTTCACAGACAGACAATTCTAAAATTACGATTTTTGGAGGTCTGAAACAGAAATATTCGTCAAAACCTAGATTTTAAATTTTCTTTTAATGAAAGACAAATTATAATAATTGTTTACAATTTATCTTCCATTGTAAACAATGATTACCTCTTTACGGTGAAGTAAAAAGAAACTTGCTGTTCTATATGTTATGAATTCAAACAGAATACTTCACTTTTAATTTAAATTTTCAACGACTGAACAGTTTTTTAATTGATTAAGCAACGTCATAATTCAACAAAAAAAATTTTACAGTACTATAGGCTTTATTCAGCTTATTTATTTCTATAAGCTTTATTTCAGCTATTAAAAGTGACCTTAACGGAAAATATAGCTCTAGTAGTTATTTGAAAAAGTTTTATTCACAATACTAGCATATTTGATGGATCTAACGATAATCATGGCGTTCAGGTGATTATTACTAGAACAAACATGAGTAAATGCAGAAAATGTTGCACCTTGAATCTGCAATAAATTACCAACATTGGATTTTATTGCGATGTCATAATAGTTTTATAATGCATTTATACATTGTCTGTAAGCTTTCCTTTATCCCCAAGATCTTTAATCGGTTTTTTAAAGTTCTCAAGTGAGCACTCACTTGCTTTTGAGCATGTGCTACACATTCTCATTTCACAACGGAACATTCAGTGAACATTAAGTCAGTAAATATTAATGGCATTAAAGCACAAAGAACTGACTTTCGAGGATTTTTTTCCGCGCTACTTCCAATTTTGTATTCGTTAATGTTGATTCAAAGAAACCTCCATATCTTCAGATATAATTATTGTTGGAAATAAATAAATACAAATTTGGAAACGTAAATAAAGGGTCTTTCAATGGAAACAATAAAAATTATAGTTTTCAGTCAAAACCTGATTTATCATCCCAGGCAGATACCTTAAAGTATTTGTTGCTTTTCTGTACTATTGATTGATTGTGGTTCACAATACACAGTGGCCTTCTTCTTTGTACTTTGAAAACTCGAGACAAAATCAAGGCAAGAATTGAAGTCAAAGCATAGTTAAAAAGACCCTTTGAAGAAGGACCTTTAAACAATGCAACATGTATGCTGAGGTCTTTTAGCTTTCCAGAAATATATCAATAATAACAAGGAACTAAATATGGACTTTAACATATCAGAGTTGCTAAATAATCTTCATGCAGGGTTTCTCAACAAGTGATATCCGAACCTCCAAGTGATACGTGAAATGGCCTCAAGAGATACCCGACAAAAATATGATGTTAGACATCGATAAATAGATTGAATGTTAGAGAAAGAGCGGCATGATGCATTAACAACCAACGTTTTCATTACAATTTACTATGTAAAATACCTGTGATGATCAATACTTGTCCAGCGGAACAGGACCATTGGCCGGCATGTGACAATAATAAGTATCTTTCTATAACCATACACAAAGTGGGAAGCAATTCGGCATTGTATCTTTCTAACAAAATTTTATTGAAATACGGAATTGGAGACAATGCAGTGTTAATCGTCGGCTTGATTGTCATTTTATTTCTTTCTCTCGGTCTTACCATTCATATTATAAATATATTATTTCAATATAATTAAAATTTTATGTTCTGTAAAAGTGATTTGAGGGAACATAGTATTACACCGAACTATTATATTTTTGTATTATAAATACATAAACTCCTAATATTTAAATATTATAATAATATATAGCATATTCTATTGGAAAATTTGGAAAACTATTCGCATAACCATCTGGTGATCAGAAGTAGAAAGTATGATCAATCATGGTAAAAATGAAATGGGTCCTCTTGACTTTATTCTGACATCATATATTGTACACTTAATTAAAAAGTGTTTTTTGAAAAATATCAAAGTACACTCAAAAAATTTTTTACGCATAAGGTTTTTGAAGAGCTGTTCATATATTTGAAATAAAAATCCAAATTTCAAATGGTAATGATATTTTTTCCAATCATATTTTAAAACTGCATCAAAAGTTTTTTATCTTGTTAAACAAATTTTATTTTTCTTAATCTATTTGTCTCAAAATTATGAGTTAACAAAATTTTGACCTTTTTAAAAAATTGATTTTAAAATTTTCAAAGAGCAGCTCACTTTGGGCACAAATCAAAGGAATAAGGAAATTTTATAGGAGAATGAAAAATTTCAGTTCATTGTCATCTAGAAATATACAAAACTTGTATTTCTGAATACGAAAACCACTCTTTAGCAGAAAATGTCAAACATCTCCTGATGCAATCGTGGCATATTAACTAAAATATACCATGATTTTTCCATGCCAAATCTATTCGTGACATCACAAAATATTGATGATATAGGAAATTTCAAAGTTTGTATGAGAGGAAATAGATAGAAAATCTCCAATAAACACTATGGTACATCATCTTTTAGCGTAAGTTACTATTTTACTATGGAATTTTTATTCATATAAAATGACCAGCAGTAGAAAAAAAATTGATGCCTTCTTTTTATATACTTCCCAGAGACAATTCTAGTAATATCCTTAAAAAGGGTATTGCTAAAATTGTCTTTTTTATGGTTAAGATACTTAGAATAGTGGAGGTAGATAAGGGGGCACAAATAAAAGATATTTGAGACATTCTGGCTTGAACCATTCAAATCTTCACCAAAGGAATATTTTTACCAGGTATATAAGTTTTACGAAGCATCGACTATATTTTTTACCAAATTATAATCAATAATATTAAATTATGTTAGTAAAATACTTACTATTTACTGGTAGGTTATCACAAGCCGTTTGAATCTGATTATCTGCGTTATCTAAATTCGAAAGAAAAGATACGCATAAAAATTAAACTATTTTTGTAAAAATTATAGATTTTTAATGAATTTTTTAATTAACAGCAATTATATAAAACAATTATTAAGATTCCCTTTCAGAAAATTACAAATTTATCTAGGTTACGTGAAATTCCAAACGACTATTGTCATATTTCATTCTTTTCCAAAAATGAAAATTGCATATTTTTCTTATTATTTCTAATTAAAGATATATAAAAACTTAAGCAACTGAAATCAGTAAAAGTTATTTTATGAAATTTATGTGCCTAAAATGTAAAGCTAAAAATATTTCATAATTAATAATGGGAATTCATTTCAAATCAAAGTTATAAATATCAAAATAAAGCGATTTTTTTAATTTCTGTTTAGATCTATTTTTCTCAATCTATTATCCTTGTTTAATTTAACGAATGTATCTTTATTTTTCTATTTTTGTATTTCAAAATAGCTAAACCAGAGCTTAAGCAACCATAATCATATTTTCATAACTCCATTTGACTGCAAACAAGAATCTAAATGTATAACATTTTTTTTTTATTTCAACCTTAAAATGTCTTTTGCTTTACTTTCTAATGCCGGGTTTACACTCGGCCAATTACAAGACGGCAAGTAAGTAACGCATGCGCAGAAAGACCTTGATTTAGGTTTTTCACAGTTTTATTAAGATAATTTCAAGCATTCCATGCTTGGCTAAAATTTGCCATTTTGGCGTCCTAGAAGTTTTTTTTCTTTTTCACTAATTGTATTAGAATTATCGATATTTACCCCAAAAAAACGTTGTAAAATAAAATAAAAAAGATTAATATACTTAAATTTGAAGAACTATAGAAAATAAATGCCAAATAAAACCACACAACTTCTCATCAGCAATAACAAAGAGCAAAAGACGCGGAATTAATCTATGATATGTTATCCATTTTTTCTCGCCAAAAAACTCGCCAAATTCTATAAACACATGCGCAGTAAGAAAATACAGCACAGCGGCATATAGCAATCCCGGCAAGACAATGACCTGCCATCGGCCGAACAGCATTTTCAGCCTTTCTGCGCATGCGCTGCCGACTTGCTCTCTTATAACTGGCCGAGTATAAACTGAGCATAATATCCATCCAAGATGGCAATGCTTAGACGAGTTCTTGACGACTGGCACGATTTTGCCATACTGTCCAGGCAGGAGAATAGGATACATGGCGGATATTTTCATAAAGTTGTAACTAATTGCTAGCGATAAGTCGCCAAATGTGACAACTTTCTTTATCCTTATAATAACCCTAAAATCAAAAAAATTAATGCCACAAAAAGCGATAAATCGTCCATTCTCTTCCCGCGCAATTTGAGACCTCAAAAACTCCAAATAAAAGAAAAATCATGTTCTCACATGATAAAAAGTTATAAAAACTGAATTATTTTTTTTAATTATTGGAAATGTAAAAAATTATTGTTTTAAACCTATCATCTAAAAATATATGATGCATTTCAAATTTCGCCATGAGAATTAAAACTTCGATTTTAAATTTTTAACTAAGATTCATATTTTTGATGAGGTAAAATTCTTATAATTGATATCAATTTCCCATTCATCTTTAGTTTATATTTTTTAATTAATCCAGAATTGTAATACAACGACCGAAGGAATTTTGCAATAATGTTTATTTCTTTAATTTCCAAAGACTATCACATTGAACATTTAGAGTTTCAAAAAGTCATCGGTGAGAAAATTTCAAATTTATTGATAAATTCATATAAGTTTAAGAAGTAATATCACTATCTTACATCAGAAACCAATTTAGAATGAATTAATCTTGATTCTTGGAAAACAATCAAAACCTCTTCTTTTTAATAGTATGATGCTTTTAGGCAAGTCACAAAATTGAAATATTCTTTGTTTCGTTCGTTTAATTTATATCTTACGCTTTTTATAACTTAGTCAGGTTTCTATACTCTAATATTCCATTATTCATATTTCTAAACCATACTATCATTTAAGATACTTATAATGTAAGAATATACTTAAAATTTAAGAATTCTACATACCTGTAATGGTCTTGATTTTACAAAATAAGTCGTCCACAATTGGTTTTAGAGAATTTTCAATACCAGAATTTTTTGAATCTTTCCAAAAAAAGGGGGGGGGAAAGAATGATTAAGTTTTTATTTGAAAATTTGCTATCAATAATGGAATAAATTTATATGGTCATTTAATTTGAAAAATAAAATTCTTTTCCATTAAATAAAGAATTATCTGAAATAAGGTTACGCCTAATTAATTATATTTCACAGTTAATAAGCTAACCTCATGAGGAAAGATATAAAATATATATAATTACATCGGATAATATACATAATAACTCAAACCTAGCAACGTATTTAATTAATAATTTAATTTTGTTTTTAAATTTCAGGGAAAAAACGAATTTCGTAAAAATCAATAATTAACAATTAATAATATTTAATCAATAATTTCGTTTTGCTTTCGATACTTTAGAAAAACAAGTACAATAAAAAAACATTTTTTTTAAATCATTTCCGACTTAGCTTTACAAAGAAAATTTTATTTTTATTACTCTTTATTAAATAATTATATTTAATGTAAATATGTACAGAATTATTACAGAATCACAATGTTAAGGGGCAAAATAGAAATCGAATTTTTTGGCTATTTTCCATTCTCCTTTCTATACAGGGTGTTCGAACTTGCCCAAGGGATGGGAATCCAGCGTCGTACCAAACAATCTATCCTGGCCTGACGATTGCAATTACTATAAATAATGTAACGCAAAATGCACGATATTTCTACATAGCTTGGGGTAACAAAATACATATTAGAAATATTTAATTTTCTTTATTCTGTATTAATTTAATTAGAAAGTACTTCAAGAAGAATCGAAAAAATCGATTAACTAAGAATGCTTAGTTTAAAATGTATCAATCATTATGAAAATAAACAGAATCGTTTAAAATAATCGGCCGAAAGTAGGTTAAACCTAACCTCATTGGCATTGGGAAAAATCAAACTGAATTTGTTACTTATTTGGCGACGGGTAAATGAAGATTTTTTACAAGAAAGTTAGTTTTTAATTAATTAATAAAAATTAATGAATTAATATTTCAAAAAAACTGTATAGACATCAAAGGCCATCCACTACAAGTTTAAAAAATTGTACTTGAACTTGATTGGATTAATAAAAAGTATTTTATTAACGATTGAAAATTTGAACAAGATATATGTATGTATGTATGAATTTTTAACAATAAGGAAGCATAATATTTGAGAAATATCTCACTTTATTTAACTCTAAGTTTGCAATATCGTATTTATTCCTTCATTTTCGCATTGACAGAATCATTATATAATTGTTCGCCCCCGGTAATATAACTAATTGCAAAGGAGATTTCCTAAATTGTTCCTTTCTTGTAAAGAAAACAATAAAATTCATTCATTATTCTGTTCTGAAAGCAACTTAATATTTGATTATACGTTAAGTTACAATTGATTCAAAAATTGTTCAAAGAAACTTTTAACTCTTCAGATACTTTAAACAATGCATATTAAATCGATTTTTCATATACTTCTAAAATTCTTCTGAAAATTTTTTGAAGACTTAATAAAAGTGTTTGAAATCGATGGTCAGAAATGTTTCATAAAATATTGAAAGTAAAGTATTATATTTATGAGTTAAACCCAAAAACAACTTTTAACCATTTTTATTTATTTATTCTTCAGACCGATATTTTTCAAGAAATATACTTGTAAAATTTTTATAGAGGATGGGATATTCATAAAAAAGAATTAAGATTGTCTCAAACAATTTTTATAACCATTGAACTTTTTCAAAACAACACCGAAATTATTTTGTGCATTTATTTGGCTCTCTTGAATCAGTTTTAAAACTAGCTTAAAATATATTAAGTACGAAAATGCTTCTCAACAGCATTGGTAATGAACTTCCATTATATACATTCGGTACATTTCATAGTTTAAAAAAATCCATTTTAACTCACTTGCTCTTAAAACAAAAAAGATGAGTAAAATGCAGAGGACCTTCATTTCTTCCTAAAATAAAAATCAGAGATGTGAGTAAGTATCAATATATAAAACTTCCTATGTATAGTTCAGAAATTCACAGCATATTCATCTAAAAACATTAGCGTGAAAGGCTTCTTTTTATTTATCCTTAAGCTTAGTCAAATATCCGGTAACAACAGTTATTTTTAAAAATACTAGAGAAACTAAGAGAAATTAATGATTGTAACCTCAGTACTAGTCTCCGATAGCCTTATATAAATTAATAACTTTAATATTGAAGCAATGATTATTAAATCAATCATTTGAAATTATTGATATAACAAAATAAATTATTCGTCGAAAAACAATCAATATTAAGAAATACAATACCATTTATATTGCTTTTTCTGTGATAAAAGAATCCTCAACAACTGTTATATTTATGCATCTCAAATTGTATAAGAGAATATTGGGAACTTGAATTAACCTGGAGGTGGGGAGTAAAGTAAGCACCAATGAGGCCGGCGTGCTGGCACAGGGGTAATGCGGCTTCCCCGTACCGTGTTCGAGTCCCCTGTTTTTCTATTTGTACACAGTATGAATGTGCCCCACTGTAAAAAGGGGCTGTGCAAGCGAATGTGATGAGTGAGTAGCAAAAGTCGTTCGCATTTTTGCCCTTGTTGGCACTACTACAAAACAAGAGGTGCTGATTAGGCTTAAATCGGTGACTACCTCAGCGAGTTTTCCATTGCAAGTCCCATATTAAAACAACAGCACCAATGAGGTCTTAGTGATCTGATAGATATGTATTTTACATAAATTACTCTGCAGTAAGATTAAAAGCATTTACATGCTTTTTTCAGTCCTGTATCCTAAAATTTGTAATATTTATTGCAATCGTCTTCGATAAAGTGAAAGATAATTTTTGTTAAGCATCATTGCTTATGCACTACATTTGTTGTATATAATATAAGTTGTATGTATTACTTGGTTTTTTAGAACATACTGGTTTTAAATAAAATTCAGTTTTCGTTTTTTCGATTTTCTATTCAGAAACAGATAAATGTTCTCAATTACACATTATATTTTCATCGTACGTTTATTATGAACCAACTCTAAATGTAGCAAAATCTTATAATTATTGCATATTTTAACATTTTTATATCTGAGATACAACACCTTTACAGGTGACATACTTGGATGTATTCGTATGAACCGGAAACCAAACATCAATCCGTTGTTATGGGTGTTTCAAAATGAACCGAATCCTACGAAAGTTGCTCGTTCACAAAGCGATTTCAAGAAAATTATAGCTTGTTTCTTACGCCTTACAGGACATATCACAACCATTCCTTCAGATGATCGAGAAACTGTTAAAACTAAATGGTATGCAGAAATTAATTTACGACAAAGCAGCAAAAAAATCAGGTAAAAAGAATTGCAGCATCCTTCTTCATCACGACAGCAAGTAAAGCAATTGATTATTTGAAATATAAAAATATCAAATTAAAGTCTCATTGTCCTTATTTTACTGGGGGTTTTTTTTTTGGGGGGGGGGGGGGTATTTGTTTCTTTCTGTCAGGCAAAAATATGTGTAGGCGGCGATTTTCATCACCTCAAGCAGCTGTTGATGCCTTCCAAAACCATGTTTCATGAAATATCAACCTCAGAGGGAAAAAATTGTCTCAAGAATCGGTATGAATGGTTTGAAAAGCGTATAAATCTTAACCCCTTAACCGGGTTTTTTTTCTTTGTTAACTAATAAGATAACACCTTCTACTTTAGGTGTATTTTCTTATTTTGATTCAAATGGAAATCCATCGAATACTTGACTTATATACGTATTCGAAGTCATTTTACTATTGAATTATAATATTTATGAACAGTTTATTTTATGTTTACAACTATCAAAATTTGATAAATCGATGCACGTACGACATAAGAGCAAACCAGTTAAGTGGTTAAATACAAATAATTTGAAAAGCAATAAAACAGTTGTTTCCAAAAAATGCTTTTACTTCCATCTTTTTGCAAAAATCTAAAAGGCAACCCTCGTATGTATTTTATAAATACACATTGTGACTAGTTTAATGTGATTCAATAATATAATAAACAATCAACATGCGCTCTCATAAACAATAAGTAATACTATTAAACTTTATTCGTCATAAATAAGTAACTATGACGTAAAGTGGATTATTTTTTAGGTTGCCAAATAATTCGTTGGTTGTAAGAATCACTTATTTAAGTTTATGATAGTATTTCTAAAAAATTAGAAAGATTTTTTTAAACGATTCTTTAATGCAAGTTGTTTTCTGGTTAAAAAGTCGCAATATGGACAGATTTTCATAAGGGTCAAAAACGGAACTCATAGTACTTCCAAAAAAATCTGTTCGACAAGATCTCGTCTTCTTGAATTTTATAATTTCCAATTACAGACAACCAGATACCACGTCAGTTGGAACCGAATGATTTACATGCCTTTACGCCATTTTGATATTTTTCATTCACTGTAGCTGATTTTCAACTCTAGTTCGTCTGGCGCGAAATAATATGCTAACTAGAAAAATAGGTCTATGTGTTGATTTCTATAGGATTAAAACTTTCCAGCAACTTAACTTACATTATGTCTTCGTACAGAGACGTCATGCAAAAAATTTTATTGACCATAATCGTGACTTTGCATTTCTGATTTAATAATAATATTATCCTGTTCTCGCACAGATCTCCCCGTCTAATGTGTAATCATAACAGTTACATTATATGATTATGTAATGATAGATTCGGATTCACCTTGCAGACTGGGATGAATGTTTTGAAGAATGTTCATTTCCAGAAGTTGATTTTCTCCCGTAATGAAATCTATTACTCATGTATCAGACACTCTTGATCAATTCGTAGATCAATTTTTTTAATCGGATAGCACTGATCAAAAGGTTTTAAATTTGAAAAAACTTCTCTCAAACAGCTTTCTTTCCCAAAAATGTTTAGAAATGAATAAAGGGGAAAAAATACTTTGATATTACAAATATTAAAAAATAAAGAGAATTAATTTTTTATCATAAAACACCCGTTTGTTATTATTTAGAATTAAATACCAAAAGAAATTATTGATGGCCACCAGAAATTTCATTTACTCGCATAAGATTAAAATTGTACCTATATAACTTGGAAGCGTATGTTTGAGCATTTCGTCTCTTTATGAAAATTGATACATTTCAAATTCCGCCGGATAAATTAAGGAGGAAACAAATAAATGGAAATTGTTTTACAACTGTTTAATTACTATAATTATAAAATAACTGTGAACGAACTGAAGCCAATATTTTTTCGCCGTGTTCCCACCTATCTAGTGTGTAAAGCTTATTCATTGTTAACAATTGTGTCAATTTTCACCCAGACAAAGGAAAACCAAATGAAAAGTTTTCGTAGTTTGCTTCACGGTCGTGCCTACGGGATCACGTTAAAGCAAATAGCAAAAAATAATACAACCTCTGGCATGCAACTTGTTTGGCTAAAATTCATTGTAATAATTTTAGTTAAATATTCGTAAGATAAAGTCAGAAGAATTTTTTGTCTTCTTTGATTTCGTTACAAAAAATTGACAAAACCGTGCAATTTAAATCAGTGATATCGCAGCTACTATTAAAGGAATTGCAAAGTAAGTAGATATGAAAATGATATTTTCAGTAAATTGGAATATCCAAGCAAATATAAATAAAAAAACATTTAAGACATCGAATGCTGGTCCAAAGGAAAGTGCAAAAGCAAAAGTTTCTTTGTTTAGTATGATATTTGAGGAAAAAGAATAAAAGAAAGCTTGATAAAGTAATGTAAAATTCAAATTCATACAGTTCATAATACGGATATTTCAGGATCTAGAAATGCTTTTTGCTTTAGTTGTTCGAGGAGGAATAGATGTTCCAAGCCAATGGTTCAAATTTAGGAACCAGTATTTTTAAATAGAAGAGAGGCACACTTTTTAAACAACTTTTCCTGCCTTTAAGTCTGATTTTTAAAACTTTACTTGTGTTGTTTTAAAGATAAGCTAAAAACCCGGCACTTACGTATTAAACCGTTGACGTCAAAGGTTTTGTAATTCATTGGCGACGGATTCAAATTTGATGATAAACATTCGACACCAATAAAACCAACAAAATGACGGACGACAGTTAAGGTTTGAACACTTTTTTTTAATAATGGCGGTTTTTTATCATTATTGCCGGTTTAGCACTTCATTGGTGACGCTTTCAAATTTGGCTATAAAGATCGGCAGTCTAATATATAAGTACTAAAAAACCTTTCTTGTTTACCTTTTCTGTCATGACATATTTAAAAAAGTATCCAGTAATCAATTTCCTGCCTTCAAGTATTTTTTTATATTAATGTATTATTTTAATAATAAGCTAAAAAAGCGGTACTTACGTATTAGATTGTTGACGTCAACGGTTTAGTAATTCATTGGCGACGGATTCAAATTTGGTGATAAACAGTCGACGCCAACGAAACCAACAAAATTTCGGACGACAGTTAAGGTTTGAACAATTTTTTAAATGATGGTGGTTTAGCAACTCATTGTTGATGCCTACAAATCTGGCGATAAAAATTGACTGTTGAAGTACCAAAAAATATTTATCACGATACATTAAAAAAATATCCAAGTAATCAACTTCGCCGATCTTTCCCATATATTCATGTTTGCAGTTTTTTTATGTTTTGCAGTTTTTACTTAAAAGTTTTAATATTTATCATAAAAAATGTCTAATAGCATTTAGTCCAATCATTAATTTCTTACATCATTAAAAAGTTTTAGAAAAAAATTTCACTTAAACTGCTACCCATCAAAATAATATAATTTATTGAGTAACCTGGAATTTTTAAAATTATAACTTATTATCATTAGAACTATTTTAAGTAATTTTTAAAAAAATTGATTTCCAATGTACTTACTTTATTTTCCTTTAGCTGACGCTCTTTGTATATTATTCGTTGTCGAATACGATTCGAAAATATTCGTTGATTCGAAATTTCTTGCTTTATATATATGAAAATATCTAAATATATTCACACCTGTGTCTCTTTTTTCCATAAATTATTTGCAATGTGTGCATTTCAATGGATTATTTCGCATATTCGTCTTTTAGAGATAAAATCTTTAAGCTTTGTGGAATGGAATTGTTTTTTGGTTCTTTGTAAGACAGGTCTCGGAATTGAAGCACCGTCGGTATATTTTGAATGCATATGTGTTTAATTGCGACGTTTAAAACATGTCTAAAGACTTATTACTCAATGCATTTGGAAATATGCTCTAGGCAGATATCATGTTGCATTATTCTGTACATAATCAGTCGAATATGGAAATATTTAATGAAGTTTCAGTTTGTTTTGAATGTATGATAAGACAATGCAAAATCCGACAGTAACAATCATCAAGACGCAACTGAATGTCTAAGGGTTCCTTGTTTCGAAAGAAAATATTCTCTCATGACCATTCTAAAGTAACCCCAAACTCTTTTGTCTAAATATACCATGTTCGCTGCCATGATTGATGCGTATGATTTAAACCACT
>JAOUZG010040955.1:2751058-2769135 GCA_026289955.1 Argiope argentata | reverse complement strand
TCTACAACAATCCTAAAAGATCGCATCTGTCATCTAATGATGATGTATCACAGATCAATTAACCCAATATCTATTAGCATTTTGGGAAAATGTACAAGTCTGGCAATTGGTTACCTCATCATTTGACTCCTGTCAACAAGCTAGAGCCTCTAAATATTTGTTTGGGATTAATTCATCATCATAAAAAGGAGCCATTTTTGAGCCATTAATTAATTTGTGATTAGAAATGGCTTTCTACGCAATCCTAAAAGATCTCATCATTAGCTGTCGTCCACTGATGATGTGCCACAGATCAGTAAACCCAATATCCATCAGCAGATTTTATTGTGCGTTTGAAATTATTCGCTCTGAATTTCTACCATCTAGCCAAATTATTACAGCTAATGTCTGGAAAGACCAACTACATCGACGTCTCCAATCACTTTGAAATAAATATCCAGCTTTAGTGAGCCATAAAGGATTTCTTTTCCAACACGATAATACAAGGCCTCCTTTCACACGTGTGACTTTTGAGACAATTGGATGGGAATCTCCTTTGTTTCCTCCTTATTCTGCTGGCATTAACCCTTCTGATTATCAATTATTTTTAAGCCTAGATAATCTGCGAAATCAAGATTAGATAAAATAGAGAGGAAATGGAAGAATTCTTAAGATCATGACTCTTATAAAAATGAGATTTATAAGGTTATAGAATGTAAAAATGGAATTTAAAAGGTTATTTAATGTGATATTTTTTATTTACTATTTCCTGTACATTTTTTACGGGTTTTTTTTCCTTTCAACATGAAAATCACAGAGGTTTTTGGGTTATCGGATAAAAAATTGACAAATGATTCTCTATATCATCCAAATCTACAACAGACATTTTTTTTTCAATGTATAACCAAGAATAGCTAATGACATTCATTTGATACTATGAAGGAAGTGCTTACTTGATGCTGCCAAGTCTTGACACGTCGTCTGAATTTGATCAGCTGTGGAATCTAAATTCGAAATCAAAAATACAAAGAAAAGTTAAACTTTATATGTCAAAACTAATAAAGAAAAGGTGTTTTAGATTAACAACAATTTTAGCAGATAATATTTTAAAGTTTTGCTTTCAGAAAAAAAATCAGCAGATTTAATTGTTAACAGAATTTTCAAGCTACCATTAACTTTTTCTTCCCTAAAATGAAGATTTATTACTTTTGTCACAAACTAGGTGTAGCTTAAAAATAAAATAATTGAATGCAATAAAGGCTACAAATCACTTTTAATATCATTAAAAGGATTTATTTGATTTTTTTGTATTCCTAAAATGTAATGGCAAAAGAATTCGAAATTAATATTGCGAAATCAAACATGCCATAACTAAAAACAAAAAAAAATCACTTTAGTTCCAAGGTTTTTCTGTCTCTTTTCTAGGTTCAATTGACAGAATTTATTTCTACGATTTTTATTTTAACTCCTATTTCTGGAAATCAAAATACGAACCTCAATTTATTTATAAAAACTTCACTTGATTATAAACAAGAATCTTTATGTCATTGGTACAATCCATGATTTTTTAAAGTCAAAGAGCGTTTTCAGAGCATAGAATATGATTCTATTTACTCAAAATAACCCAACAAATAAATTTCAAGATTGAATGGATGTTTTGCCATCATGTAAGGAAGAACAGGAAAAGTATTTTAATCTTCAAAAAATTCAAATTCAGGACTAAACACCGAATTTCAGACCACCCTGAGCTTGAAAAACAAATTTTTGAAATTACGTCTGTCTGTCTATCTGTCTGAGAACATGATAAATCAAAAATTATTTCATTCAGATGGATGAAATTTAGTCTATTTAATTGTTGATTTCTATAAACTTTTGATTTAAATCCAGTAAAAAGAAGGCTATCTGTCTGATATTCAGTTGCAAGTGAACTCGGCAACTTCAAATCGCGAAAAGTTGGGTAGATAATATTTAGGCATCTAAAATATAGATTTTTGTGAAATTCTGGTCCAAATCTATCAAAGGATGGACTGTGTGTCGGTATATACTTTCGGATGCTTGTAAACACAATAATTCATAATTAGAATGACTTAAATCAATAAAATTTGGCATCTTATCTTGTGATTAAAGCTGTTGATCAGTGTCGAAATTTGGCTTCATTTGATCGGCAAACAAAAATCGCTCAAAACACATCACATGATAGATTCAATAAAAAATTTTAATTAATGCAAAATACCAATACTTCGTAACCCTTTTTCATTAGTACCAAGCTGAGCATTTAAAACTTTACCGATCAATTTTGAATTGTTTAATTTCAGTAATTTTAATTTTGGAAAGTAATCGCAATTCTTTTTAATAATGTGACAAGATTAGATAAAACAAATAATTTAAATTTCCTAACATCTTAAATTATAAATCTCATTTCTTTATTTAATATTTGTTCATTTAATTTACCCCTTATTTTTTTATGTCCTTATCTTTGTCTAATTTAAAAACTGTATTACTCCATATTTGAAAAGTGTTTCTTTTCAGTATCTTTAAAAACGGCTTAATATGTTTAGAATACTCTTATAATTTGTGTGTAACTTAGAAAGTAAATATTCTACATACCTATGATGGTCTTAACTTCACACAGTACATTTTGTGCACTTGGATTTGTAGAGTTGTCAATTTCTGAACTTCCCTTTACAAAAACATCAGTTATACGATTTCTCGCTGTTCATCAAAAAACAGAAATTAAACAAAAAAATGTATTAAATAACATTTAAAAATTTTATAGTAATTAGTTACTGATAATGGAATAACTATCTGTTCACGTTTAATTTGCGAAAATAAATTAAATGAAGATTCTTTTTCACTGAATGAAGATTTAATCAACAAAAGATATAGCTATTTATACATTTTATTTAATAACATGGCGCCCTGGGAATGATAAAAATAAAATTATATCTAGAAACTAAAAAGGTAAAAAACAAATCGTGTAGCAAATTTAGCCAATAATTTTATTTCCTATTTTAAATTGAGAAAAAAAATTTTGTTCATAAATAATTAAGGATTTTTTAAAAATAGTATAAACTAATATTCAAAAAATATTTCACTTTTCTTATCTTTTCTAATTTTACAATATGCAATTTTCTTTATTTTCATGGCAATAGAAATAAATATAATTATGCTGTTCTGTATTTATTTCTTATCCATAAAAAATTCTAAATTAATTCCCTATTTTCTATTTACCACGTAACAAATAAATTCTGTTACCATCGTTTTCTGATAATAATTTATTGTCTTAAACTTAATCTAGTCTTTTTATTTGAAAATGTTTTAAGAAATTTTAAAGTTTGAAATTACATAACACGATAACTTTTAAATAAAATTTTCTATATCGAATTAAATTGTTTATCCAAAATTTCCAAATAATTTATGAAAATTTGGCATCGAAATTTGGTACAGGTAATCAAAAAAGTTTTATAAAATACTAAAATTTCAAACTCTTTTATTATTCAAATTATTCAAAATTTAAACATTTTATATTCTTCAGTGCTATATATTTTTCAAAAGATTTGGATTAATAATTTTTTAGACTTTTGTATCGTGGACATGACATTAATAAATAAGAATTAAAGTAAGTAACTACTTTAAAATGTCGATTTTAAAAAAATTTTAATTTAATATTCCTAATATGTGAACCGGTTTATTTATAAAGACGTTAGAATTTTGTTTCAACGGCTATTTTTGAGAAGTTAGAGTAATTTTTATATTTGCGTTTATTTACGTTTACATGTTAAGATACCAATTCTAATCTTTGATATAATTTTCTTGCGGAAAAACTCATAAATAAAAATCTAATAAACATTTTTACTCAGATTTAATACAATGATTTTTTTAATATATTCTGTAGCTTCTGAACTAGAGTATATGTATTTTATTAATTTAGAAATATTTTATAGCGATGTTAGTTCTTTGCAATGGGAAAAATATCGAAAGTTTCGCGTTATTCATCAGTTTAACCTCATCATTTAAATGTTAGTTATCGAGCTAGATTTCTTAAACTCCCTGCCAAATTTTAAGCAATCTATTTGACAAACCTCTAAAGTATAAGAGTCTTTGCTTTATACACTCTATAACAAAAAAAAATTCGACGCTCCAAGAAGGAGTTGTCCGATTAAAACGAAAATTAAAGGATAGGAAAACAATGTACAGAATAGTAAATGATTGAAATCTCAGAAAAATTGAATAATTTATTTAAGAATTACGGTAACAAATTCAATAAGTTGTTGACCCGCCTCTAGCTTGGATACAAGCTGCCACACGGCGTGGCAGAAACTGATAAAGCTTCCGGGTGGTCTCCTGCGGTATTTCCTGCCAAATTCGCTCCAATTGTCGAACGAGTTCATCAACATTCCGTGGCCGATGCAATCGCTTTCCCATCATATCCCAGACATGCTCGATGGGAGAGGGATCTGACGATCTGGAAGGCCAAGGAAGTGTTGAAAAAGCTTGAAGACATTTCATAGCAACACGTGCCGTATGTGGTGTGGCATTGTCCTGGTGAAAAACCAGCCAAGGGTAATGCAAAAAGAACGGTAGCAAAACAGGTCTTAGAATGTCGTTGACGTACCGCTGTGAAGTATTTCTAATGACGATCAAAGGGGTCTGGCTATCAAAGGAAAGGGCACCTCTGACCATAATGCCTTGCTGACGGTAGGTATAGCGTGCAATAGTGAAAGCAGGATCTCCCCTTTTGCTCTGTGTGTCTCCAAACATGTCTTCGATTATCGTAAAGACACAGTTTGTAGCAGGATTCGTCTATAAAGACTATACGTCCCCAGTCGGTATCATTCCAACCTGATCGAGCCATGCACCACTGTAATCTGGCTCGACAGTGTGCAGGCGTGAGTGGCAGGTGGCGTAACCGTCGGTGAGAGCGTATATTTTGCTGCCTTAACCGTCTGTGAATGGTCATGGTGGACTCTGATGTTTGGGTTGAACGTTTGATGGTTGATAGAGATTAAGAAGGGTCTGTGGCAGCTGATGGGACAATTGTTCTGTCCTCACGATCTGTTGTGGCCCTAGGTAGACAGCCATCATCATGACGCTGAACTCTGTAATTTTCCACCCATCCTTGCCAGTATCTTTGAATCGCCGTATCGCTTGGACTCAAATGACGAGCGATTCTCCGATTTGTCCAACAGGCCTCTTTCAGTCCAATGATACGACCTCTGTCAAACTCTGACAGTTGCTCGTGTTGAGCGGCGAGACATTTTTTAAGTTGTTGAAAAGTAATCTGAATCGCAATCAAACCGAAAGTTTTGACCGTTGAAGAACTGCTCCTTATATACATCTGCTGAATGCGCAGTTCCGATGCACTGGAAGTCAAACTATTCATTCACTGGACACCAAAATGTAATCATTTGCATGTCTCGTCAAAATACTCATGCATACGTAATTTCAAAGCAATCGGATGATTACTTCTTGTTACGCCGATTTTTTTATGTTATAGAGCGTGTCTCTTTTTAGTGAAAAAGAAATCTTTTTTACCAATTTTTTTGTTTGTTCTTTAACTGGTATATTTTGTTTCATAAATGTGTGAGGGAGGGTTCAATATTTTCCATTCCTACTATTAGTTCACACTCTATATATATATATCTTGTTCAAATTTTCAGTCGGTAATAAAATACTTTTTATTCATCCATTCAAATTCAAATACATTTTTAAAAATTTTTATTGGATGGTATCTGATGTTAATATAGTATTTTCAAATATTAATTCATTAATTCAATTTAATTTATTTTTAATACTTTAAATAGAGTTTTAGCAGTTTGTAATAAAATGTGAAATCTACAAACAGTCGCTCAATCTGTAAAATGCAAGAATTTCAGTATTTTTCACGAGAAAGTGAAGAATGCGAGTTCTTCCAAAAATCAACATTTGATAAATTTTTTCACAAAATGTTAATATTAACTGTAATTATTTAATAAAAAGTAACTAAAATAAAAAATTATTTGTTGACCTAAGTAGGAATCAACTTTTAAAAAAATTATATTACTTGTTTATGCATGTATTAAAAAATATAACTATTTTCGAACTTTTTCAAAAAAGCCATTTTAAACGTAGCCACATATCTTACGGTTGTATGAAACTGTTTACAAATAGGTCACTATTCAACATTTTCGAAAAGAGATCATTTATAGTCATTTTCTATATTGATTAAGCTTTCTTGAATAAAATGTATAGTTATTGATAAATACATTTAAAAATAAATGCCTCTCAATGATACTACTTATACTTTCTGTTATAAATCCTTACGCAGTTTGTACGTTTCATATCAGAAGGAAATGATTCCTTGTTTAACTCACCTGAATTCGCCTTTAAAACAAAAAAGATGAGTAAAATGCCGATGACCTTCATTCTTCCTAGAAATAAAAAAAGAACTGTTTATATTTATCAATAAATTGATTTTTACAGTGTGCTGTTACGAAAATTCGCTATATGTACATTGAAAAACTTTGGTGTCGGGGGCTTTTTTCACTTTCCCTTTTAGGTCAGTTGAATACCCTTGGCAGCTGTTGAATTAAAAAATGTTATACAGCAAAGAAAACTGAATGCAATTTCAGTTCTATTCATTGATAGTCCAAAGTAATTTAAAACTTTGCTATTTGTTAACTTTGCTAAAACCTTGAAAAGGGTTATTTAGATCTGTGGAGCTAACTTCATAAGCAAGATAACATCAACGATGCTGATATAAACTTTTAGTATTGTGGTTATGTTACTCGACTGCAGGCCCTAGTGTCGCGGGTTCGTTAGCATGGCCTTCACCTGCCACATTGGTGACCTTGGCAACGCAACCTCATGCAATTGTGGTAGCGCCATTTATCCGCAGCAAAACAAAGTCATTTAATAACATCGTATTAAATAATTGTTAACCTGTATTTACACCCATATGTTAATTATAACATATATTTTAACCCATATGTTAATTACCATCTAACAAATAAATGTGCCTAAATCTGTATCGAACTGTTTTTCTGGGCTCTTTAAAATTCTTTTTTTTTTACATAATACTTACTTACAGTATATTATCATTCTAGTTAAATCTTATAATTACAAAGGAAAATTATCAAATGTAAAGGAGCATATCACAGAATAAATTTAATGCCAGGAATATACTTTGTAGCTATTTCAGGTTCCAATGATTGCAACTACAGTCCAGTCGAATTATCATGAAAAATGAAAAGAAACATCATAGCAATTGGTATTGTCTGAAGTTATTGAACTAGCTATCCAAACCAGAATTCCGTGTTTACATACGGATATTCCATCGGAAAGGAATGGAAGTTTTAATACTTCTTCTCAGCACTTAAATAAATTATTCATCGCAGAGGAAAAGATTAAGTTCAGGTTCGAATTAAGACAGAGTTGAGTTCAAGTTTTTAGGAATTAAAAAGATCTATACAGTTTGCTGTAAAATGTAGTGTAGTTTAATTAAAGCAGAGGTACATTTTTATGTTAAAAAATAAAAATAGAAAATTGAGAAATTATTTTTCATTAAAAAAAGTTTTGAAATTCCATTTTGTTTCATGTTAATTCGAATAACGTACGGTGAAACATCGCTTAGCAAAATTGATTTCCAAATCTGGCTAATAATGTGTAACACTATAAAAGAGAAATACGTTTTCTCATTAGGATCCATGTAAAATCAAACAATACGTCCGATTTCAAAAAATACGCTCAAGCATGTTTATAATAATGTAATTTATTATTTATAATACATGCTTTTTTACAGGAAAATTACAAACAAAAAATTTCAAGCATTTGTCTTTGGCTATATTTCAAAATTTATGGCAATGAAACCAGCATTATCGATTAAATGGATGCGTTCATATGTACTATATTATTAGGTGGCACTTCATAATTTTCCAATGCAATAATTTCCTCTGTCTTCATTATATCTCGTATTTCCCAATGAAATTGTTGCTTTATTGAATCTGTTATTTCTTTGTCTCTTGACCAAATCTCCTTTGTTGTGACGCAGAGTGCGGCCTCTTAACCCCTTAACCGGTTTATTTTCCTTACTATCTTATATGATGACACCTTCTATTTTGGCAATATTTTCTTATTTTGATTCAAATGGAAATCCATGGAATTTTTGGCTTATCTACGTATTCGAAGTCATTTTACTATTGAATTATAGTTGTTATGAATGATTTGTTTACAACTATCAAAATTCATAAATCGATGCACGTACGGAGTACGGGCAAACCGATTAAGGGGTTAAATTCTTTGGAAGCTCTGGCTACGTTATTCTACTGATTCATATATATCGTTGCTATCTACTTTCTGACCCATATCTTTCTTCAGAAACACTATTTCATCGATTAAAATTAACCCAGGCATTTTCTCAAACTCCTCTTTCTTTACAACAGTATGAGATCGAAATTTCTTTCCCGTAATTATTATGATTTTCAGCAAAAAAGCGTATCAACTGATACAGGATAATTTAACCTATGACTTCACGTACATCTCACTGTTTGAATGATATTGTAATGACTTGATCCTGGTCGATCAAATAAAATGGTAGCGTTTTAAACACAAAGGTTTTATTTACAGCTTTATAAAATAACAAAAACAACAGCACGTCCTCTAGGTTAAATGCTGGGAAATATTTACAACTGGATTGCCATTTCGACATCTAATACCAAGAACTCACAGGCTGTCCGCGTATCCGGCTACAGCGTGTAGCTCCAGAGATCTACGGATTACTTCCGGTAGATCTTTTCAATAAACTCGAGATCACATGGTATCTCTTCAACTCCAGGTCTTCAACTCTGCTCCCAGCTCGTCTCGTTGTCGTATCAGCTCTCGTCCAGTCTCTAGCTGGTCTCGTCTACCGGATCAGCTTGTCTCCTCCCACTTCTTCTAAAACCTTCCATTTTAATATTGGTGAAGTTCCGCTTCTCAGGCTCGCATTGGCGCGCTGGAGATGCCGATCATCCAATAATTCTTCAGAAATACTCCCATTAGTCGACCGTCAGCCGTGGGAATATTTTCAAAACATCCACCCTCTTATCAAAACCTTCGTATTACACAAATATTCGAATCTGGAGGTTTTAGCCCTTCTTTCTTCAATGGGTCGCAAAATGCATATGTTTTCATTGGAACTTCATCCCAGTTTTAGTGGTCCATAGAAGAAATAGTCCCATTTGGGGGTTTGGCACAGTTCCATTCTTCAAAGGGCCTCCATGGCATGTGTTTTCCATTATCTGACTCCCTTAAAGTCCAAAGGGTAACATCACAGCGAGAAAAACACAATGCGCAATAAAGGAAGAAACCCCTCGCAGTTGGCCAGAAGTAACAATGTTCGCACATGTGTCTCTTCAAAGGGAGACAAGTTTAACGACTTTTTTACAATATCTTTTCTTTATTCGTTCTACAAAACATTTCTCGTTATTTTTTGCTCATAATGAGAATCACTCGTTATGAAAAGTGCTAGTTAAACCAAATTTGACTTAGCTGATAAAAATTTTATATCCATGTCTGCGTTAATATATCAGACTTCAACTGTATTGAGAAGACAGGGTAATCAAAAAAGGTTAGAAGATGTTTTTTGAACAGAACTTAAGACGAATAATGTTGTTCTGGGATTTTAAATGGTATCAGAAGGCTTCATTTAATACACATCTCATTTTATTCCTAATAAATCCTTTAACCTAACTAATTTTTATTATTCGTTTATGTTTTCACTCGTACTGTACATTATCATGTTCATTCATTCAGTTTTATTGTACTCCAAATTTTTTTCAACCTAATTCAATTCTTGTAATGTTTTATGTTTTCGCATTTTGTCATTTGTTTGTTTCTTTCAAATTGATTGCTGGGTATTTTCGTTTGTTTGTTTTTAATGAAGTCCACCTTCATCTGTACTAAACCGGAAAGGGGTTGCATGAGCACTAGAAACTTCTGTTTTGTTGTTAAAATGTAAAAGTTATCAGAATGGCCGAGTTTTCGAAAAAATGTTAGACATTAAATTTGAAAACAAAAAAATCTTATTTTGTAACGATTGCTTTTTAAAAACATTAAAAAGTAACATCCGCAAAGTTACAGTATACAAAAAAAAACAAATCCAAGCTTTATAACTGAGACAAAATGTTAAATGCTGGCTTCCAGGCATAGGAGTAGTAAGTCTTCTTCGTGATATTAGCGTCCCGGGTTCGACTCCCGTTTAGGGCATGGCAACTCAATGCATATCCTTTTCAACTCCCTTTAATATGCAAATAGTATAATAAATAGAACAGTAGACCTATATGTTGCTTCTTGAGAAACCCAAACCTTCCTGCAGTCCTACGCTATAAAATTTAACTTATTAATTAACATTTATTATTAAATTGTGTAACTTTCCACAACGCTAATGAAAACTCTTTATATTTGAAAAGAAAATCCACCGAACCGGGAGTTTTTTTCATGGGTACTTAGAAATGTGCGATATTATTTGTATTGTTCTCCAAACGTTATATAGAAATTTGAATATTTTTCTACTTAAACATCCAATTGCATTTGTTATTACTTATGACACTTGCCGTTGACAAGCCCCCGCTGATACAGCAGCAGATTTAAGCCGAAAGGATCGTCTCTTGTTTTTGAGGTAGCATCAACTAGGGCTAAGAGTACGACTTAGATACACACTCATCACATTTGCTTGCACAACCCCTTTTTACAGAGGGGGGGCCAGTCACATGTATCACAGATAGCACACAGAAGAACAACCATGCCCTAGTCGGGACTCGAACCCAGGACTCCCAAAACACGAGGAAGACGTGGTACCTCTGTGCCAGAAAGCTAGTCCAATTGTATTTACTCACAAACTAGATGGGAAAAATTTAGCCATTGTAAATGTCATTTATCTAAATAAATTGATATTCATAAGTATATATTTTAGAAAAAAATTGTATATCTAAATATTTAATGAATAAACCCGGAATATAATAATAATCGGCAAAATTCAGTCATTAAAGATGGATTCATTTTCTTATCTTCTGACTAGAATAGGTGGCACGTTTTTTGATTAAATTTCATTTCGTCGCTTTTCTTTTCCAAAATAAAAAGAAAAATGATGATGCAAATTAGCAATGACGTTCTCTTTTCGAAAAAAAATCAGATATATAAGCAGAAGACAATTCGAATTCGATATTTCGCAGCATAAAACTGGTAGCAAAAAATGTATGTACAAACATCTGATTTTTACATACCTTTTCCATTTACCATTAATTATTATATTGCCAAGAAAAATTGCTGAGATTTGGAGTCTACAAAAGACATTGAAGGCAGTATTTTGTAGCGAGGAAATCCAAATTCCTGCATATCTAATATGCGAGGCCTAATCCATTGCTAACAGTTGAGTCAATTTTTCAGCTAAAAGTATGAATATCAATGAATATTTTGTTTAATTTTCTTCGCCTTCATGCCCACGGGATCAAAAATTTTCTTAATAAATTTATTTTCTTTATCCTTGGGAGAGAAGAAAGATTTCATAAATTTATCAAGTAGGATAATATACTTAAAGCTCTATTTTCTTTAGTTCTCAGTCAGATAATGACGCAAAATAAAGGCTGGCGAAGAATAGATTTCACCAGATTGGATAGATAGAGGGAAATTTTACGTCAGTGTGAAATAAAATCTTTATGAATTATTTTTCTGCGTATTTTTATATCTTAAAAATATTTTCTCAATAGTGTCCTAAATTTCTTTACCAATTATATAATTAACTACTAATGTATAAAATTCATATTATGTAATCTAGATATTTTTTGTATTTTTTTAAATCACTGGTGAATGTCCATTGTTCGTAGAAAAATCAGAAACAAGCGTCAAATCCTTACGACCAATAAAGGTACTGTCCTTATATAACATACTACTACAAAAAATGTCTACTAATTCAGTCAAGAATTATTGATTGCCGGCATCCTGGTATAGGTATAGAGCATTTTCTCTGTGATCTAGGCTTTCCAGTTCGGGCATGGTTGTTCTTCTGTGTTCTATCTGTAAAGCGTGTGAATGTGCCACCCTGTAAAACAGGGATGTTCTAGAGAATGTGAGGAGTGAGTAGCAGAAGTCATATACTTGACCCTCATTGGTGCTACTACAAAACAAGAGACGCTGATTAGGCTTAAATCGCTGACTCCCTCAATGAGCTTTAAGAAACAGAAACAACAACAGAATCATTGATTAGGAATTTCGTAGCTTTCCATAGGTTAAATGGTATTGATTATAAATTGTGTTTAGTTTGCTATGCATAAATGAAATTTATCCGATGGGCAACTATACCATCGGAAAAGTACAGTGAGTAAAGACAGTGTTGTATATTTGACAGATTTCGATGTTAATTTTTTATTAATTTGATATATGCTATTATGTTTCAAATACTATTATTTAGTTTTGACTAATTAAATATCTTTAAAAGGCAAAATTTCCAGTTTTAGCATTTTGATCTATTTGTTGTTGTTTTAAATATTATTCGGTAATCAATAGCATAACATAATTATTACACATTTTCAATGAATGTTAACCAAGAGTGCTGCATTTAAGACTTAGTATGAATACAATAATAAATGAAAAAAGAAGCTCTTAATAATCCCAAGCAATAATATAATTATTTTTGATTAAAATTCGTTATATAAGATCAAGTTATTGAAAAGAGTCCATAGTTTTTATTCATTATTGTTAGAGTGTATTTGTTATTTTATTACATAATGAAATGGAAAAATGCTAGCAAACTTTATAGTTTGAAAAAGTTTGTCATAATTTTTAGAATTCATCTCTGTCAGAAAGCAAGCAAAAAAACCACTTAGCTCCTATTTCTCAGCTGTTTTACTGCCAATCCATGTTGGATATACGTTTTTTAAGCCAAATACAATACAGAAGAAGAAGAAATTAAAATCATTAGCTGCTTACAAATATAAATTTATATTTTATGAATATTTTTGTGATGGTTAAGTATCCCGAAGTTGACTTTACACAATAATTTACAGATTAAGAAAATTAGCATCAAAATGTTACAGAACTTCTTACATTCAATTGTAGGCTGAGATATGCTTAAAACTTGGAGGAAGGAAAAAAGAGGCAATTTACTTTGAACTTTAAAATAACATATTTATCAACGGTTTTTCAAAATGTAATTACAACCCTTTTAATAGATTATATCACTAAAGATCAAATTGAAATAACACCTACAATTACCAACTATCTCATAATTTAGGAGAATCATTTTAAGAAAGGTATGCCTGGTTTCCTCTAAATAAAAAATATTGTATTCCTAATATGATCAAAGGAATGACATAGTTGAAAAATTATATGATACAGTTCCAAATATAAATTTTTATCATTCGTTTTTAATTTAAAATAGAAAAACAAGAATTTGCTCAAAATACGAATTTATGGCTGTAAGTAGGGTCTATATGCCCATTAATTCTATTTTCTAATAGTACCAAAAATTTATTGGACAAAAATAATTTTAATGATATTTACTTTTTTAATAAAGAAATTAGATAAATATTTTTTTCAACACAATAAGCATTTCTTTACAAACAGCAGCAGGGTAAAGTAATAAATGATGTGTGATCTTTTAATTAAGTTTACAAACGGCCAAATTTTGTCACGATGTATCTGAACAGATTAAGAAATGTAGTAAAATCAGCCAAAGGAATAAAACTATCCTATTTAGCTGAAAACTTCAAGGCTCTTAATACACCACAACAAAATGCCCATTAACGGATGAATATTGGAGTACAATATCATTAAGTTACAGCTGGTGAAGCAGTTTATTGATGATCATTAAATTAAGTCATAAACTCGCAAATTTTGTCACTATTTGCCTGCTCAGATTGAAATGGTCATCATAGGTACAATTGGTAATAAAAACGATACAATTTCTTATAAATGGGAAATCGAATACTAATAGATTATTATGTTTCAACGATTCCATAATCAAAATGCCATTCAAAAAATAAATATTGGTTAATACTGCTAAAAAAACAAACATTGAGAATGCTCAACTTGAAACTACCAAATGAAACAAATTAAGAAAAAAAGTCTGCTGTGCATACGTCAATGTATCATGTCAGAGCATCATTTCTTGAACGACCAAGCACCATGTGCTCGTGCAAGTTAAATTATATTTTTATTCATTTTAATGGTTTCATTGAATGAGTCCCTTTAAGTATTGCAAACGATCCAAAGAACTTTGTCCCGCATTTATTGTTTAAAAAAAATATCACATTTCCTATTTATTTCATTTCATATGATCACGTGCTCAAGATGACATTTTTTCTAAGTTTTATTTGTTATAGTCATTAACTTATTTTTTTAAAAATCATAGCTTTTGTTAATGCAGCGGCAATGCGTTATTAAAAGCTGATTATTTGATATGGTCGTGCAGATAATAAAATTTCAATTTTTCGCCTATGGAATTTTGTTGACGCCAACAACAACATTGCAAAAACAATAGCATGTTCTGACATGATAATAACATATTAAGAATAAATTAAATATAATTGAAGCAGTGTTAGATTACAGAATTATTTAAACGATCTCAAAGAATAGCGGTATCTCTCTTGTAAATTCCAAAAGGAAAAAAACTGGTGGAAATTTGAACTTATTTTTCATGTTTAACTATTGCTCGTTTGTGAATTTACATTGGTACTTTATGCGCGATAGCTCATTTTATAACCAATTAAAATATTTTCTGTGCCTCCCTTCGTTCAAAGCTGTAAGTAAAGAAGGCATTAGGGTAACATTAATGCTGTAACATGTCAAATAAAATGAATGCCAAAGAAATAATTTCAAAAGATTATAATACCTAGATATTTATCGATCGCACATTAATGAATTAGAAAATACTTCACAGTAATTGGCCCAAAATAGATTACAGAACGTATGTCACCATCATGACGAAGGTAAGTCACATAGCATGTAAGAAAATATAAACTTACTTGTGAGTAGTGTGCACAAATTTTTCTTCCTACTATTTTTTATGCAAAAAATATAACCATTTGTTAAAAATGTGAAGAATTCAGTACAATATTTGTTAAGAAACCTAACACTTTCTTGAGGTTAAAACCGTGATGAGGGATGTATTAGCCGTAAAACATTAGCTTCATTAAAAGTCAAAACCAAAGGTCACAAAACATGTTTGATGACTCAATTATTTTGTCAACACAAATTCATTTCAATGTGAATTTTTAATACTCTTATTATTCTTTAATGTAATTTACAAAGAATTCACTTACTTAAGTTCTCCGCTATTAAAATCTTTGTATGTAGCAGCCTGAGACCAGTATTTTGCTTGAAGAGAAATAGAAAGGTATCACTGAATGTAAATGGAATATATCTATGACTTAAATATATTCACAGCTGTGTCCCTTTTTTTTCTAGTGATGATTTGAAGCAATGTGCATATCTCGAAGGATTATTTTACACATTTCCCTACTTAGCTCAAAGGCTTTGAATGCTCTCTCGTTGAGTTTATTTTCCATGCCCTTCAAAAAAGAATCCTACTTGATGAGACATTTCATAAGTACTTAATATACGGGAATATTGCTTAAATAGCATTTTCTGCGTCAGTATTGGGGATATCAAACAAAACGTGGGTAACGGCTTATTGCTGAATGTATTGTGAGGTATACATTCAGCATATATCTTAATTCACAATCCTCGTCTACAGTCAAATATAAAAGTAATTTATAATTTTTAAATGAATTTAGAAGAACTGTTATAAAAATGCAAAGTTCAAGAAAAGGCAATAGCCAATATGCGATTGACTCAAAAGATTGCACTTCACAGGATGAAATAATTTTAAATTAAAACATTTAAATTCATTCCAAATTAAAAGTTACCTGTTCTAATTGTATCTATTCTACTGTTAGAAAATATGCACATTCTGTAATTAAGATTCTCACTCACTTAAGGAAATGAAAGATATTTTGGTATTTTTGTGAATAGAATTTCTTTTACTAATATCCAATGACAGAAGAATCCCGAAAATTTTAGTTGAGCTGTCTGCTTTTTTTACATTTTTTATTATTTATTCAAAATATTATGTTAAAAAAGAACATTTGTTGAAGCTTTTACTATTTTTGTGTCGGCGTCCTGGCATAGGGGTAGCGCGTCTTCCCTGTGATCTGGGTGCCCCGGGTTCGAGTCCCGGTTCTGGCTTGGTTGTTCTTCTGTGTTCTATTCATAAGTTGTGTGAAAGTGTCTCCTGTAAAAAGGGGCTGTGCAAGCAAATGTGATGAGTGAGTAGCAAAAATTTTACTCTTGGCCCTAGTTGGCGCTGCTACAAAACAAGAGACGCTTATGAGGCTTAAATCGCTGATTACCTCAAAGAGCTTGTCCATGGCAAGTGCCATAAGTAACAATAACAACAATAACTGTTTTTGCAATCTGGATACTTATTCATAAATTGTTGGCATTTGGAATATCTGACTGGGCTTTTATCTGGTATGTCCCCAGTAAAATTTTATTTATTCTTAAAATGTCATTCAGTTCAGCTCTTCACTTCGTGTTAAATTTAAATTTTGGTAGCAATCCTAAAATGATAGCTTTATTTCCTTAATTTATCACATGTTTTACATTATAGTCGTTTCTAAAAGAATAAAAAATATACCTTGCATTACCTTATTTTTAACGGTCCAATTTTTTTAAGTCATGAATTCAAATATTTAAATTAGCTAGACTTGCACTGCTAAATATAATTGCTTTTCCCTTCATTTCTATGTAAAAATGTATACAAATGGAGATTTTTTATTATTTTTTGAATTTTTATTTGAAAAGATTTAAGCTAGAAAATTATAATTTTTCTTCATTGGATAAGGCTCTGTTTTTTACAAATTTATATTAGAAGATTAAAATTATTCAAAAAAGTATAGAAACGGATCTACATTTGAACACTAAAATCATGCAAATAAATACTAAAATGAATTTACATCTAATCTATTCTTTAAAGAATTCCAAAATTATACAAATGAATAAATGAAGGAATCCAAACCCAAACAGTAAAATTATACAAATAAATACAGAAACGACTATACAACAAAAAACTCAAATTATGCAAATAAATTATTATAATTGATTGGGAAAACATCCTTGCTAATTCTTTCACAACTTGTACATTCTGTTTCTGCTCTCTAAAATCCATTATTTGTGATGGCTTAGGATGGAAGTAGAATCTACAAAAAAAAGTCATTTATTCAGTTTTTATTATTTTATTTATATAAGAGATTTTATTTTTAGTTAAATAAAAAGTGTATCTTTGAATAAATGACATTTACTTAAGCATTCAAAAAGTTCCTAGACTTTTATAAGTATATTATGTTATTTCTCTTGTCATAATTAGGGTTGCATGTATTTTGTTGTGACTCCAATCATTTTAGAGTTTCAGGCAAATAATTTTATTTACAATTTAACTAAAGAAATTAAAGATTTGATTTTTACTAAGCATTTCACTGAGGTAGGGTGCGAGTGCGTTCTGAAGAGAAATTGGAAAGCTTTTTTGGAAGCTTCTAAAGTTAATACTCGGATGATGAGAGACACGGGAATTACGTCACACTCAGCCTCAATGAAGCCTATAGCTTACAGATATCTGATATTATTTTTATGATTAATGATGGATACAGCTGGTTTATGATAGGCATTCACCACACTCTCAAAATTATCGAAGAGTATCAAAAGCAAACTAGTCTGAAAATGTTCCATTCATTTCCATTATTTTCAACATATGCGCTTAGCTTGTAATTACAAGAATTCAAACCATTTCCGAGAGGGGAGGATCAAATCTCCCATGCTCCATCACACTAAGATACCAGTTAGAAAATCCTTACTGCTATCAAATTGCATCGTATCAAAACATTATATTATATCGAGCTTCAAGGTTCGAGTAGATTGAGAGTTTATGAAACAATCTTTCGAAAATCAGAAGACGTTTAGTCGTAAAAATCTGTTGAAGATTGCAACAGTTACGAGTCACAATTACACAGCTCCAACTCAAATAATTCAACCATGCACAGAGATGGCTAATACCTCAGGCAGATAACAATTTTCAGTAGACTAACGCT
>JAOUZG010040955.1:2702069-2719600 GCA_026289955.1 Argiope argentata | reverse complement strand
ATATTATTGTTTAGCCTAGATTAACTTCAAGACAAACTTAACTGTAATTTTTGCAACCTTCTTCTGTATAGTAACTAAAACAAGTTGGTTGAAATAATAAGAAAAACTATCATATATATATGATTCTTTAGTTTAGATGTAAAAAGATAGATTTCATGTCAATATTTTCTATCAATCCCAATATTAGTTCTAAAGGATATTTAACTTCCTTAACTATTCTTGTCCTGAATAATTAATCTTTAACAATCAAATATCCAAAATAATTAGTTATAATAATTAAATTGAATAATAATGAAATTAAATAATATTGATTATATTATTCAAAGCAAAATCAAAACTTTTCTAAATTTACATTTCAGCTAAATGTAAAAAAGAGAAGTTTATTAATCATCAAATCAGAACTCAAAAAAGTTATATGTTTGCACAATAAATTTCATTCTGGTTAAATAATGCTTCATGCCAATTTAAATTTTGATATTCCATTAAATTGAATTTAAAGATTCTATGGGTAATTATGTAACCTTGTATATTTATTTATAATTTATGTTCCTTCATTATCTTGTAGGCAATTTATGGGTTTGTGATAAAAAGTTACTTCCCCTGCATGACTGGCTTAAAAAGTATGAAACTTACAAAGAAGGGGCAAAATGTATTGAACCACATGATTTGCAAAATTATACAGTTCAGCATGCACTTGAAATCCTCTATTTGCAATTGAAAATCCAAGAGAGTCCCACTTGTAATGCTACTATGTGTAATTGCACAATTTCCAAAGACAAATTGGTTGTTACAGTAGACTGCAGCAGTCGAGGATTTGTCAGATTGCCTGAAGTTGTTCCTTACAAAACAAAGGCTCTTAACCTGTATAACAACAAGATCAGGTCTTTGAATATTGATCACATCAATGCCACTCTATGGTCTGATGTCTCATTTTTGTATTTGAATAACAATATCATTGATTCAGTAAAAGGTCTCGAAGGAAACTGGCTTTTAAAGAACTTGGTAGCCCTACATCTGTCGAACAATCGCTTAACAGAAATACCAATCCATATACTGGAACAAATTCGAGGTGGTCTTTTAGATGAATTGTATCTTTCTGGAAACCCTTGGACCTGTGACTGCAATACAGTTCGCTTCCAGGCATGGCTCCAAGATAATTACCGAACTGTTCGAAACTTTGATGGGATATGCTGCTCGGCTGACAGTGGTATATATGCCAATTTGCCCATATACCGACTAAAGAAATCACAATTATGTCCTCAACAGGTTCAGCTTGTGAATCCTTTAGATATTGTGAATGGACTTATGGGAGTTATTATTGTGATTATTTTTGTCAAGTTATCTTATGATTATTGGTTACAGAAGAGAACTGGAAAATTACCTAGATTTTTTAGTTTGAATTTGTAAGTATAAATTTTACAAAGAGCTTGTCTTTCTAAAATTTAATTCTTGACATAAAAATGAGAAACAGTTAGCAATGCAGTAAGTTTCAATAGTGAAATTACCTTGATTTTTTATTCTGAATTTTTAAAAGTATTTTATTTTATTGAAACGCTATGAAAAAATTTTATTGTATCTATATGGGAATTACAATTATGGAATTAATCCCTGAATATAAATGGAAGTGTAAACAAAAGCACTTTCCTATTCTTAAACTAATTGAAAATTGACCCTCTAGTCGATTCTATGTCATTGCAATGATCTAGTTTGTAATTTTATCTTTTTAAAAGAATTATAACTGATACTGGTGTGAAGATCATACCTTTAAAGCTCATTAAAAAAAATCTTTTCTTTTTATATCTATTAATAACTGAAACTGCTTTTCATTTATAAATTAGACATGGTAAGCTTTTTATATGGTGTAAATATTACTTATTTGTGCCATATTTCAAATATATTAATTTAGAATTGTTAAATGTTAGCAGTAATTCAGTGTTGAAAGAATGTAGTGTAATGTAAGGAAAAATGGGTAGGAAAAGTACTGTTTTCACTTTTAACACTCTTTTTCAATTAAAAAAAGCTGTAAACATGCATTTTTTGTGTTTATTTATGCAATGGGTTTATTACCTTTATGGTTATAATAGTTAAGCATTTTTATTTTCATTGCACAATTATCATTATTTACTTCTTTTTTTATACCCAATTAACCTTAGAGATAGGATAAAATGGGTATTAATTTTTTAAAAAAGTCTAATAAAAACAGAAAGTTTAGTTCAAAATTTATTACTTTTCTACAAAAAATGTGATATACTTAGAAAGCATGATTTAATTACAGTTGATGCTGAAAAGGCATAATAACCATGGTTATTTAGGTTTGGTTCCTTTTAAATTTCAATAATTTGGTATCTTTCAACATTGTCAGTATCATTATTATCAGGAAAAGTATAATAGTCACTAACTGCCGATTTCTTTACATATTTGACTGCATAATCATCCCTTTGCATGTCAGTAATCTCGACAATAAAAAAATGTCATGTATATTTTAAACCCAATTGCCAGTCATTATTTTAAGTAAATTAAACTTACAACTTGAGATTGAAACTGGAACTTTTTGGGCTAAACTTGAATATGATGTAAGGAGACTTGTTCCTTGTGGAGTAGCTTTACTTTGTCTTGTGTATTTTATATTTGGTACATTAAAGCCATCTAAACACATGGTATTTTTGGCCTACAAGCGCAATCCCTACTGTATTAATTTAATTTAAGATACAGCAAATATACAATAATAAAAGACTAGCTATATAACTCATGCTAAAATTGGGGTTTTGTTTAAATAATTACATCTAAGATAGCTGAAATTTATGATAAATAGTTAAGCCTAATCATAACCCATCCTCCCATACAAAAATATTTATTAAACACAAAATATTGAAAATATTTCTTTATTGTTTATGAAGATCTTTTGTTCAGAATAACTTCTAGTTAACTACTGGAAAAATAATGATGATAAATCAAAAAACATAATTACGTTTTGAAAGTTTTTAACACTTTCAAAAAGAAGTACTCATTCCTGACTTTTATATATGGCAATCTAGTGCTACCAAATTCAAAATATGAAAATTTTAAAAGAAAATAAATGTTGTCAATAAATGTTTAAAATATATTGTAAAGTTAAAATAATCTTTTGTAAGGTTTTTATGCATTTTTTGAAATAAATGTAAAAAATTACTCATTTTTCCCTACCTTACCCTACCTCAATTACTAGTAAATTACTCTGCTTGTATGCAATTATGTATATGTATTAGTATTTATAAGTCCTTGCCAAGTTATGAAGAAAGAAAAGTTTATAAATCCCTGATAAACCACTAGTGTTCTGAAACTGTCAAATGTTTTATTTCTAAAGGGTGATAGCTTATCAAGGTATGTACTATTTTATAACTAGGTTGTATTACATATAATAGATATTTACTCTGTGTTTTCTAGTAATAATCCAGAAGTATTCCTTTATCATATATGTTAGTACTGATATATTTCTTAATAGTGTGAGTAATTTAATGTGTGCCAAATAGAAATCAATGTTAAACCTCTTATCTCAGTTTTTTAATCATAAATTATTGAAAGTTATCGAATCTCATTAAGGCATTTGATATAGTAATACGAGCATAGAATTCTTCATAATTTTAATAATAAAAAAAATCCAAATAATATTTTAACTGAAGACTTGATGTCTGAATTTGCAGTTTTTTAAAATAATAGAAAATTAAAATATAAAATTTCATAATGATTTTGGTAAAAATTTGATGAATGTTTTGTTTAAATCAAATAATTTATGATTTAAATTTTCCTTTGGATTGAATTTAAAAAATGTAAGCATAAAGGTTTCAATGGCAATTTAAATGACTATTACTTTTTTTTTCAAATTTAGTCAATTTAATTGTATGATTCAAGTATATTTTAATTGAAATTGCTCATTTATGCATTAGTTCTATTGAACTTAAATCTCATTATTTAAGTAAATTTTTCCTATTTACCTTATTATTTTATTATTGCTGTTGAACCAGATAACTATTTTAATGCATCCTTTTAAAAAACTGTTATTTTAATTTAGTAATATTATAAATATTATAATTAATAAACTTTTAGTAATATAACTTTGTAGACTTCTTGTAAATTATTCATATTTTAGAAACTAATCTTTTTTTATTGTTACATTTAATCATAATTCTCTGCAATTACATTAGAAATATCAATTTTTTTACCTGTTTCAAATTGAAGTTTGCTCAAACTTCCTATTGAAATTTTAGATTTATAAGGGCATCTAACTACCTGCAGATACAAAATACTTAAAATTCGAGTTCAATTCATTGTTGCTTTCATTAGTTTTTATCTTTTTTATAAAATTTTTGCTTTTTACTATAACTTTTTTTAAAAAAAGTAATTTAATGCCTCAAGTATTTAAAATAATATAATTTAATCAAAATATGAATAATTAATTTATTATAAAAATTAAAACATAGAAAGATTAATAACTTTGAAAAATTTTATTAAACTGAATTTCAGATGATGCTAAATGAGAAAATCTATCTTTAATTAATTAAATATATGTGTTATAAAATTAAAATTTGTACTAAGTAATTCTTTTAAAAAAAGATTTTTTTTATTTGAAATACATGATATAATATATATATATATACATATATATGTTGATCATTGCATTCCAATTTCTGGAAACTAATGTGTACGTCTTCTGAGCACAATTTTTAGGAATATGATAATTATATCTATTTTAAATGCTCAGCAGCATTTTTAAAGAATAAATGCAGTTTTATTTTGTTTCCATGTATATTATTATCCATGTTGGTGTTAAATGCATTTACCCTTGTTGTATATTGTGATGTTTTATGTACTTAAATGCAATTTATGAAATGGCATTATATATATGTTGAAATAAAAATAAATGTATAAATATTTGTGTCTAATTTCTTTAAAAAATGCATCAATAATTTTAAATATTACAAACAATTAATTAAATACAGTGTTTATGAACATTTGTGCAAAATCAGAATGGAGATTAATAAATGAAATAAGAATAAATTATTCGAGCTGATTATTAGGTATAAGTTCATAATTAAACCAATGCAGATAGTCATAAATTTCCAGTTAGAAAAACAATTTTTTTATGTTAATTGAATCAATAAATGTATTGCTGAAAAACTCTAGAAATCAAAATTTTTGTTTAATCCTTTGGTCCTGCTGATTTTATTTATCCAAATAAAATTTGCTCCCTTGAAACTAAATCTAAGTTTTTTTTGTTTTGTTTTACTGAAGCAATGTTTCATGCTAAATTCTGCATTCCTGAAAAAAGCTTTTAAAAAGTCATGGACAAAGCTAATGTTAGAATCCAATACCATCAAGGAAAGAAAAATATATATGCTCTTTGTATACATATTTATTATTTTTAATTTTAATGAAATGCTATTTTTTATAATGTAATTTTTATTTTATGTATATTTACTTTGTAACTTATTTCATGATACATTTATAGTTAAATGTTTTCAACTCTTTATTTAGTATGCAACAGATGTTTTAGAAATTAATGTGTTTTTTTTGTTGCACATGATCAATAACAGCTCTCTATTATCATTCCCATAATTTGCCTAGAATAAATGTATTTATATTAAGCATACATTATAACTGTATTTTAAATATTTTGTTGTTTTACCATAATCTTTGAGCTTATTTTATGCTTTTCTATTAATATTTAATTTACTAACAATAGTTTTCTTTATTATTTTGACTGTTTTATTTGTTCAAATTATTCTCCAAATCCAAATAATTTTAAATATAAACCTAATGTTTGAGAAAAAAATATGCTTTAATTTTAAACAATCCTCATACTTTTAGTGTGTGTTTTAAATATAACTAATAGAATTTTAAAAATTACGTCAAAATATAACTTTTTATTTCCTATTATTTCGTGAAAATGTATTACACAAGTCACTACCTTTAAATTTATTACTGTAGATATATTCATTTTTTCCTCCTTCCTTCAAATCTTTATATCCCTCATAAACATCTAATTTTGTAAATGAAGTAATTTATTATTTTTAAAAAATATTTTGATGAAATTATTTAGTTTATTATTCTTTTTTAATTTCTATAAACTTGAGAACTTGTAAATGTTTTATATTGGTGTTTAATTTGATTAGCTTTCTGGCCCTGTTGTTTAAATAGAGTATTTAACTTATTCTTTATGGATCTTCATCTAACTTGCCAGCATAATGTTTTTATTATTTAAATTGCAATTAAATTTTAAAAAAAAATTTTTATTCTCAATTACAATGTTTTGCAGGAATCGTGCATTCTTTTAAAACAGTTCTCACCATTTAAAAATTATGTTTCTTTTCAATTTAAATCTTCATTTATAAAATAAAATTGCATTTGGTGCTTAACATAATTTACTTGGCCATGGTTTTGATTTCCTTTTATGTTTAATAAATGTATTGATAAGTCAAACCACATGATTAATGAAAAGAGGTTTTTATGACTGCTAGTATAATTTTCTTTCTAAAAAAAGTTTTTTTTTCTTAAAATTTTGGAATCTTTAAGTTGATGCCTTCATTTTCTAACATTAATTATTAATTATATTATTTTGTGCATTATTTTAAATTACATTAATGTTAAGTCATTTTGGTATACAATAGTAAATTTCTTGAAAATAATAACTATACATGGACATGTTTATAAAGAGAACTAGCATCCATTTGATGCTTTTTTTGTTGTTGTTGTTAAACAATCACCTAATGTTGTTAGTATCTTTGTTCATTTTATATGAACCAATTAATATTTTCTGTAATAGAGCAATAATTCTTGTTGTCTCTTTAAAAAATTTGCTATTTTTCCCCCTTCCCCTTTTATTTAAAAAATAAAGCTAACTCCACCGTGTTCTGGTCCCTGTTGCTCCACTGCTTTCTTGATCATTTTCGGGGAACATTTGCTATAATAGCTTGAAATAATTCTCTTCAACATCTAGAATGAGTTATCTTGTTTTGACTTAGTTTTAACATCCTCCAATAACTTTCAATATTATCTATATATCTGGTATTGTTATTTTTCAAAAGAATAAATACAAAAAATTTCAATAAATTGTTCATAGTCCCTTTTTCACTATTCAGCAATTGATACATTATGATTAATAACTTTCAAAATTCCATATTGCTCTTTGATCAGAATAAAATAGTATTTACAGACAATTTAAAAAAATCTATATTAAGTGTACTGTCAGATTAAATGTATGTACTGAATGATGTATCAAACAGAAGTAAATTTTTTCATGTAAACAGTATAATAGAACCTTGATTATCCAATCACGTTAGGATCTTAATCATCTTGGATAATTGGAAACTGAGTAAAAACTAAATTTTTTTTCTTGACTATATTTTCCAAAATTATTGAAATTATGATAGCAAGTTTATAAGAATAAGCATAAACAAAATCATAGATCACTCAGTGGTAAGAAGATTCATAAATACTATTGCCTACAGTGTTTCTTTCATTTTCCAAATAATTCTTCCGGACTATTCTTCCAATAATAATTTCTTCTGTTCAGTAATTAATACTAATAAACTTTTTCTAATAAAAGTGCATGATAATTTTTCACAACACTGTTTAAATATGAATGGTATTGTAATTTAAAGTTTTATCAAGACAATTACTTCAAGTCATAAAAGATCACTTCCACATGGTTAAAATGTATGAAAATAGAATCCAATGGCGAATGCTCTTTATGAAAATTTTCTGAATTAATTTAATAATAAAAATGTTTTTTATGCTGCTTTGGTTAACAGAGAAACCAATAGAAGTAGACTCCAATAATCAAGGTTCTATTTTAATAAATTACAGACAAAAGATTATGAGAAGTGTGCAAAGAATTTAAGACTTTTTATTACTCCTCAATTCAGAGGATATTGATCTCAAAATCTTTGATATCTCATAGGATTTCAAAGTTATCATTCTACGAGCACTTGTTTATTAGTATCTATAAGAATTATTGCTTATTAATTATAAGTAACATATTAAACATGAAAAGCTTCTATGCTATATTTCATTCATCATGTGAAAAAAAAGCATTCTGTAATTTAAAAGAAATTATTATAATATTTCTAATGTTTTAGAAAATATAACAGATACTACTGTTTTAATATTACATTTTATTAATTTTTTTTATGAAGACCATAGTTCCACTCTGTATTTAGTAAGTACTATTTCTTATTCATTCTGATTTAATATACAACACCCCTATGTTCTTCATCAGGATTGCCAACATTCAAGTTATAATTCATTTGATTGGAGAACCACATGAAAATAAGGATTATTTAAAAAAGTAGAGTGTCTGCATTATTGTGGTTGAGAACTTTATTGCGGCATCGATATTCTGAAACAATCGTACTGTGAATTTTCATGTATTCCAAATGCCACATTTCCAGTCTCTACTTTTTTTTTATAAGTTATTATTTCAAATTAAAACTGACTACACATAATCATTTACTGTCATAAATGTATTAAATGCATCATAGTTTTAAAGTAGCAGATTTTTATGATTTTGGAAAAAAAAATTAATGGCCATCTAACATGTATGTTATGTTCCTTCAAGCTTTTATTTTCAAAATTATAAGGTTTAAAAACCACAGTAAGTGAATTATTGAGAAGATAGTACAAAGGAAATTGTGTTATATTAAATTATTCTTAAGTTATTGTTACACTCTTATTTCCCAAATAAAATTTATCTTCATAAAATGCATCCAAAGTATTAAAAATTTTTATAAACATTGAATTATCTAACATTTTTTTTTTTAATTTAAACCTTTATCTCTCTTCCATTTACTAAGCATTCTATTTACAACTATAAAAGTAATGAACTATAGCTTTATTTTATTTTTAACAAAAATTAAAATAAATCTGAGTAATATGTATTGTTATTAATATTTGTTTTCAGTCACAGTATTTGCATTTCTAATAATGACAGTCTCACTATAATATATAATCGCAAAAGATTTATAGCACACATTAATTTAAACAAAGCAATATAAAAAATTTATTTTCTATTAAGTATAAAATGACTAAGGTACAATCTTAAAAATACTGGCCTTAAACAACTATAATTCATCTTTCGTTTCACCTTTTTTATTTTTCTCATCTTTGTTTTTTTTATCTGTTTTTTTAGATTTCTTTTTACTTTTTCCTCCAACTTTAGAATCCCCTTTCTTTTCAGGAGGTGGTGCCACATAAGTTTCATCAAGACAACCTATAAATGATGTATTTAGAATTAATATTTTTAAAAAACATATATAAACATATGAATTACATTTCAAAGATCAATGAAGTTTGATTTTCAGAATTATTACATTAACATTCCACTTTAACAATATATAAAGTGTTACCTCCAATCAATGGGCACTAACTGATTTCTAAACTAAGACAATAAAATGTAATTTTAAAATAAGACATACATATCCTTTTCTAATTGAATATGCCTATCTCAGAATATTTAGAATAATCATCTTATGTATTATAAAAATGAAAACTGCAATATTTAAAATATCATCTCATAATAAGAATATAAATGTCAAAACACATTTAAAAAGTCTTGTTGAAAAAATAAATTCTACAAAGTTGTGACTGCAAAATAAAATCACTGATTCAGAAATGAACCAGATGGGAAACATGCCAAATAGAGTTGAAAATCATTATTTCAAAAATTCCAAATTTAAATGGTTAAAAGTGTACTATCATTGATTTTGAATTCTGAAATAATATAGAAGAAATGAGCAAGAGAAAATTATTTAATCTATTTTTTAAAAAATTTAAACTATTTTAAATGTGCAGGATAATATAAATTCTATAAATATTTTTCATCCTCTTTTCATCACAATCAAACTAAAATTTTAGATTATCCTACTTTATTTCTTTAATATTAAATAAATTAGAGAGGAAAATATCCAAAAATATATCCATACACACAAAATGTCTCATTATTATTATTTATTTTATTACAAATTCAGATTACAATTTAGACACAAAGAATTTGCATTATGCTTCTCAAATTATTAGCACATTGACTGCCAAGCTGAATATTATTCATGAGGATTTGCCGGTAATCAGTGAACCCAATAGAGAACGATGAGTTAAATTTGAATAGTGTATATGTGTGTATTTTAAATCTATTTTCTACAGCATGGCCATGATTATTACAACAATCAAAGATATAATTTTATGAAAATTAAAAACAAAACGTAATTCAAAGCAGGTAACCTAAAGGCTTCCAGTCACTCCCAGAAATATATAAAAAGTCTTTTCCCCCCTATTATGTTTTAAACCTAAAAGGCATAATTTCATTTTTAAACTCTAAAACATGGCATGTTATTAAGCGTTTTTTTAATAAGAAAACTGTAATTTAAAAAAATATTTAAAAGCAGAAATTTATTTAATTGTGCCAAAACAAGTATAATATGTAGTATTTGATAATTTCTTCAACTTTTATTAGATAGAAAAAGGAATTAAATGTAATAATCAAAAAAAAATTTAATTGTCAAAATGAAAAATTGCACTAATTGAATATAAATAAAGAAAAATTATGTCATGGCCAAAATTAAAAAGGTCATTAATTTTCATTAACAAGTTTCACCAAGATTTTGTAACACTTATTTCATGGTATAGTACTTACTGGTATCTCCTTTTTGTAAAGCTTTATCAATACATAAAAATTCTTTTAATGGCACATCTTGATAATTGAAATACCAATCTTCAATATCAGCTTCATGTTTCTCCAATAAATTTTCACACTGTAAAAGTAAGCACCAGAGAAAGTTTAAATAATATATGAATAATATATGATAATAATGATTTTATTTAACCTTTACGTTGCGGGAACTCAAACTCGAAAAAGTTCCTTTGAATACGGGGATTCTGTGAAGAAGATAACAAATGCTTTCCCCCTTTTTTAAAAGCGATTGTTGTCTGATTTCGGCCACCCGTAGTGTTAATTGGTCATCTGTCCTCTCCGTCTTAACCGGGTTGCTTTTTTGAGGTTTTACTTTTTCTGGTTCCCTAGAAAAAGCTTTTTATCGCAGTTTTTTTTCTGAAACATTCGTTTTCTAATTATATATATACAAGTAATGACTTAAATTTTATGATATTAAATAAATTTTAAATAGAATAACTGCGGTATAATTATTTATCGTTGTCAATTTTTCAATCATATTTGTGATTAAATAAATTTCTCAAGCCGTACTGAAGATGTAAATTTAATTCTTATAAAACATGAACACATCACCGTGAATTTCATTTTGTTTTTCTTCTAACTCATTTATCTTTATTAAATGTAAACATTTATAAATAATGTATAAAATTCATAACTAATTTTTTTTTGAAAATATTTTCATTTCTTTGCACAAAATAGAGAAAACAATTCTTAGCTATTTTGTAAGTAAAATGTATCTGCAAAATAGCATATATGATTGTCTGCTATTTTGTTAAATTCAAATTTTTAATATTAATATATTGAGCTCATAAAAAACAAATACAATTTTTATTCCTAATATATTTCGGACGGTTTTCAATATAAATCACTAGTGACGTTTCCCTATTTTATTGTCGATTCTTATAATTTATAGTGATTTTTTCCCGAAAATTTCAATAACTCATAGCAGTATAGTATTTTTGAAAAGTACGCTGAGTTTTGTAGGCAATAAATAATTGATTTATGATTTTTTTTCTGCTTAAAAATTTACTAATACGTAACTAATCACCAGATTTAAGACGGTTAATTTAACCAAACTAAGATTAGATATGGTATGTTTAGAGTTTGATACATAAGATTTCATTGATATAATATTATGTTGAAAAGTAGTTATCAAAAAAGAAAACTTTCAAAAAATCTTTAATGAATAAAGCTAGCATTCTAAATGATCAGCTTTCGTAATTAGCTACAACATTTGTACAAGCAGAGTATTTAGATTATATTTCAGAAATGCTTAAAATTAAATCTAGAATTCCTACTATTTTATTTGAGTAAAAATATTTCTGGAAAAATTCAAATGTCTAGTAACTTTTCAGTGAATTGAAATGAAGGCATAAAGATTTTAATATTTCTCTTCTGATGTTTGAATGCATAAAAAGCTACCAATTATTATTTATCATAGATTTAAAGAACCTCTTTCAATATTTTAAAATTAGAATCATAACTTTTAATGAATGATTATCTATAAATAATTAAAGCAACCGTTTTCATTAATCATAAAAAATAATGATGAAACTTACAGCTGGCTTAAAAATCACAACCCAAATGTATTTTTAGCCCAAAGTTTTTGTTCAACCCAAAAGTTTTTGTTCAAGTATTAAACCTTAAAAGTTAAAAAATCTTAAGTAGTCAATTCTTTAATGTTGCGTTAGAATAGTACATTAGTAACTGCAAAGTATATATGCCCGAGATTCCAGTCATAGAAGGGGAGGCAGGCATGAAGACAAAACAGTGTTGTGTCACTTTTCAATGTAAAACAGAATAATGATAGGGTGAAAGAAAAAAACCCAATCGTAGTTTCAATTTAGTTTTTTTGGACTATGACGAATGACGAAAAATGTAGCAATTTATCTAGGTTACCGATTACCTACACTACACCATTCCATCAGAAATGAAATTTCAAGTAATTCTTGATTCATAATAAAATTATAAACGCACATTATTATAAATTTACAAAATTTTATTGTTAAAAAATTAACAATTTACAATGGTTAGAAATTAAGCAACGGTGGAAAAGAATAATGTTTTCAATCGAGTATTACTAACAAATGAAGTTAAGCAAACTCATTCCATACCTCTCAGAAATGTTACTTAAAAAAATGTCGCCAAAGCAAGGTTCACAAAACTGACTAGCGCCAACAGTGATTATAACTACAGCAGGACGAAATCTCCTGACCGTGAAGGGTATAGCACAAAAGGGCAGGGATTTTTATGAGGCAATTACGGTTCGCCGGGAAGTTCAAGTGGGGGGACGAAATCCAAGCTCGTTACTGGTACAACAGTTGTACCGACCCGTAAGGAAAGGTAAAAAAAATCTTGGTACAGCAGTTGTACCGCCCGTAAGCTAGAGGTTAAAAAATTTGAGAGGGATAAAAATATCACATAAAAATTATAAGCATTCCTTTTTTAACTAAACTATAATGATTATACTAAATACTTACAAGAATTTTTAAATATTTTCCTATTTAATTAAATGAATATCCGAAGTTACAAGATCAATTTCGCACAACATACTACCAAAATCTCACACCTTACAAGGGGAGCTTACAGGGTTGAAATCTGAAATTGGGATGAAATTTAGTATAATGATAGTATACATTCAGAATATTCATTAATGAAAATATGAAAATGCAATGGTCAATCAGTTTTGAGAAAATGGTAATTTAACTTTTGGTTATGCTTATATACTGATAACTTGCCTTCCAATGGTGTGGTTGTCTAGGTAACCATCTCGTATGTGGAAGGTGAAGATTCAAACCTGCCTGGGAAATTTTTTCTTCTTTTTTTAATAGTTTTTATTCAATTAAACTTTAAAACATATTGATTGAAAGTATTTGTAAATTGTTTTAATCCAAAAATAAATATTTATTACTAAAATACATAATAATAAAATTAAAATTTTAAATAAAAAAAATATATAATAAACATAAATTAATAATTGTAAATAAAGATGCATTTTTAAAAACTTAGTTTAATTTAATTAACAATTTATAGATAGTTTTAATTAATATACTACTTATTTTCATACAAGGATAAATGTTTATTATTTTAATACTTAATTTTTAATTTAATATTTAAAAAATAGTAATAAATATAGCATAAATGGTGATATTAATTATAAAAACTAGCATCATAAAAAAATAATTCCACCTATTAAAAAAATTTCCCAAGATACATTTATTTTCAATAATACGCAAGAACCAAAATGGAAACTATAATAAAAACAATAGAAACAAAATATATTTCGGCATTTCACATAACTGATAAATGAATGTCTAAAAAAGAAAGATTTTTTAAGAGATCTATGGGAAAACAAACCATTTACATTTGATATCTTTATTTCATTAGAAAGTTGAGCAATGTACCATGCATACAAATTGGTGGTGGCATACAATGGACTGAATTTTTCTACTATCTTATCGGGAATATATTTCTTGATCATGCTCGATTATATAAGAATTTTGTATGTGCTTAATACACTTTGAATGATCTGCCTATACATTCAATAAATTGACACCTACTCTCTATTATTTCTTTTGAGAACTGCATTGAGAATGTTTGTTAACAAATATCAGCTGTTCCCTTTAATTTTTGATATACAGTTTTGTTCATTTAGAATAAATAATTTAATATAATTAAAATCTAAAAGTTTGAAAATGATGTAAATAAGCTAAATTATCTGGAACAATTAATGTTAGGTTTTTAATTATTTTTCCTTTAAACATTAAATTATACGCCTTTAACCTTGCATAAAAATAAGAAGCATATTAATTAATACTATCAGTAAATAGTAAATCAAATTATTTAATTTTTTTAAAAATGCACCTGTATTTAAAATTTTAATTTTATTATTAAGTGTTTTGATAACAAATATTTATTTTTGGTTTAAAAAAATCAAAAGCATATTAATTGAAAATATTTATAAATGTTTGATTGAATAAAAATTATTTGTTAAAAAATTCCCAATCAGGTTCGAATCCTGACCTTCTGCATACAAGATGGTTAACCAGACAACCACGCCATTGGAATCATTCCAACTGATGCCATCATCAGTCTGAGGCTTATTTTCTTTAAATTGACTGGCCATTGCATTTTAATATTTTCATGAATGAACATTCTAAATGTATACTATCATTGTACTAAATCTTATACCGAACTCAGATTTCAACCCCGTGCCCTCCCCTTGTTAGTCACATTTTACAACACTGAAAAGAAATTGGATTTCAATAGCTGTTGAGTATACAATATATAATATTAAAATTCTTCAGGCAAATGAATTAATGGCCAAAAAAATAAAATTCATAAATTTACCTCTTTTTTTTTTTCTTCTTCTTCTTTTTTTTGCAATTTAACAAAATATTAATAGAGATTCTTTCTTCTTATTTGAAGGAAATACCATTATAAAAAAATTAAAATCATGCAATTAACTTATTGCAAAAATAATAAATAAATGCTTCCAGGAATGCTTATATGCTAAATTTTCTTGCATTTTTAATCAAGATTTAACAACACTATGCTTACAAAAATAAAATATAAATTTCTCTCATAAATGAATACAAAATTGCAGGTAACAATAAAGCAAACAAGTTTTGTACTTATTCATTCAAAATATTTTTCAGAAAAGTATAAGTTGATGCTTAAAATTTATTGGCAATTCACCAGTTAAAATTTACTGGTTTTTGATAATCAAAGTGAAATATTTACTATGTTAAATATAATAAGATTTTTTAAAAAAAGAGAGAGAGACGTTATCTTTAATTTTTTAAATCTGAATTAGAATTTTTATTGAATATAAGGAAATTAAATGTTCAATTTTGATTATGAAGGAGTAGCCTCCAAAATAATGGTTTTACAAAAATTAAGAATTCTAAGAAAAAGAGTTAGTTCAAAAGTTTAACATTTCATTTTATAAAGAAAAGCTAATGAAAATAAAATTCAGACCTGCATTTTCAAATTAGTAACCTCAGCAGAAGGTTTATCCCATAACTCCTCAGGTATACCAAGTTCTACTTTTACGCCCTTGTCACTGAAAATGATGAGAATATCAAAATTATACTCTCAAGTATTCAGGGGGAAAAAAACTTTAACAACACATATATTCCAAATCAATACAATTTTTCGAAAAGGCAAACATATAATTTTATTAATAAAAAATAATAACTAATAAAAAATTGTTATATCCATTCATCTCTATAATACAAGATTATTAATCTGTATAATGCAAGACTGAGATATTCAAACTGAAAATAATAAATCACAAAAATAAAACGTTATCTTCATTTTTAATTGAATAATTGGTAGTGGAAACAATCACTTAAAAAAAGAAGTTTAAACAGAAAATTTCAAATGATGTTTAATGAATAAATATTACATTTTTCTACATCTCAAGCTCTCATGGTTGAAATGTTCACTTTTTGGTGATAAGATTGATTTATTTTTAAGCATCACAGCCTATCTCCTTCCTCCAAAAAAAAAATTCTGATTTAGCAAAAATGCAGAGTTCTGTTCACAACTTTCAGAATTTTATGTTTTCTGGAAAGCTGAAAATACAATGCTGATGCTCTCTTTCATTTTCTGTTTATCTTGATATATACTACCATATGCTAATATTGGAAAGATAGCAGCAAACAGCAGAAGCTTATGACGATTCAGACACTGCACATATGAACAGAAACAGACTTGTGCCAGAATTCTAAATTTATAATCACATACATTTTCATACATTTCTATTTTTAGGAAAAATATCTTATATAAACAAACATATATATAAATAGATAGATAATGTAACCACAATATAATTTTGATTTGAAGAAGAATGCAGAGTCATGACGAAAATCAGGGAGAAAACTGGTTGAATTTTTGTTTTATTCCATCTTGAAAGGCACACATTATGTACAAGTAGCACGGACAAAAACAGACAAAGGTTACAAAGATATAAAGAGAAAAAAATAATTTTAATAGGCCTTATATACCATGAGATTCTCATAAATCTGATACACACTGATTCACATAAATCTGAACTTCAACATACATTGGAAATTTCATTTAATAAAAAATAACTGGAAATGCCAGACAATATTAGATTTGAAGTTCATTTGTTTGCTTGTTTGAACTTTATACATTTCCATACTCTTTAGTTTCATATGAATTTTAATGCTTGTTTCTTGAAACCAGGAAGAATTGGCTACATAATTAAAAATTTTCTAAAAGTCTATAATAAAGGGTAAAAATGTCTGTGTTTGGAATTTTTACATTTTTCTATCATGACTTCAGAACTAATCACTTTATCAACATTGTTTTTATACCATCATGGAATCTCATTTTTCATAGTTCATTATAACACTTGTACCAGTTCCTTTTTTATAATGTTGAAATATCAAGCCTTATTTTAATCACATATGAAATTTGTGCTTTTGCCAATATTAGTATTAGGATGCTTTCTTCAAACATTTTAATTATTGTTTTTATTATGTAGCATAAAATATTTCAATATGCATTTACAGTAGTTTACCATTAACACTACCTTTTAAAATTTTAGCAATTTTTCAATTAATTTTTTTAATACTTCAGTATTTTTAACTTCTTTAATGGGCCAATTAATATACTACATAACTTATTTTTCACTGTTTTTATGTTTGAGATCATAAAATAAGATTTTATTACATTTGATAAATTTAACCATCTTATCAAGATTCAAAATCTAAATGCTGGGTTTTCAATATCTGACAAAGCACTTAAGTACATTTGAATATCAAGGTTCATAAAACAGTACAGATATAATTGAAAATTATAA
>JAOUZG010040955.1:2664895-2682069 GCA_026289955.1 Argiope argentata | reverse complement strand
TATTGCTGATATATGCTTTGATAATATTGTAGTGAATTTTACCATCTCTTTTCTTAATTCTTCAATTTTTATTTATTTATTTATTTTTAGAAATCTATAAATGAGGTCTTCTATAATATTACGAACATAGGGAAATGCATCCAATAACCTGAATGAATATGATTGATGGTTTTTTTAAAAAATTCTATTTATTGATATGTAATAAATTTGCTCAAATGTTTTTTGTAGGAATGTTTGTTTAATGTAGGAATCAACGCTACAATTTAACAAGGAATAATAAACTAATGTTACTACTCATAACATTTAATTAATTATTTGATGACATGGGCAGTTACATTATGAGACTTTAAATTAACAGGAATGTTAATAAACAAAATAAAACAAAAATAAAAGCTACTCTAAAAATTTCCAAATTATAATTTTAAGGGAGCATAAATATCAAATTATGCATAAGCTATTCAACTAAAAACTCTTATAATTATTACCCATACAGGTTGACAAAAAAAAGACATTTTATATTAATAATATATAAGGCATGCTAATAATTCTATAAGGATATTTCACAAAAGAACAAAATAAAAAAATGACTTTTTTTAGTTGAAAACAAAATTCAATAAAGTTTGAGCTTTGAAAAATCTAATAAAAAAGAATTGTAGTTTAAAAGAAACAAAAAACTTTTTACTTGTGGAATAAAATAATTTATAGAAAAGGAAAAGAGTATTGAAGAGAAGGAAAATATTATGTCAGGATGGGAGTGAGACATACAAATATAAAAAGTAATCAATAACTATTATTTACACATAATATTTAAAGATTCAATACTTGAGATTAGAATAAATGCAAATTTATAGCAGATGGAATAATGGTAGGAAATTTTAAATTGAAAAATAAATTCTAACAGTTGAACCTCATATTATTCAAATATTAATAGAATTTTTGTAGAATTAAACTGATAGTTTATAAATTAACCCAGATAATTTTAGTTTTCTTTCAATGAAATTTACTCCAATTGCTTTCAAAAGAAGAACAACACTTTTCTTCTTAATAACAATATCACAAAAGATGAAATTACTTCTACTTTTCGAAACATAGTCATTAAAAATAAAATGACCTAAAGGAATTATACAAAATATATTTTTAGAACAAATCACAAAAACAAGATTTATTCACATAAGTAATAAAATATAAAAAAATAATGTATAACTAATATGACCAGAATCTTTAGTGTCTTAAAAAGAAAATTTCTGCTAATATAAAGATCTATATTGAATAAAAAGTCTTAATTTAAGGATAAATAACAGACAAGAAAATCATTCTGATGCAAATTTACAAATAGAGATTTACTGATGTAATTGTTTACTCAGAAACACATAAGAAAAAAAATGATAAACATTTCTTTCTCTTTATAAATGTATGTATTTTTTTTTCTTTTTCAATCTAGAACAATGTGGCAGCCTTTTGTGTGTAAGATATGTATATAAACACTTAAACAGTATGTAACAGGGTTTCCCAATCCCAAATCATTTATAAAAATTCTATTAGAGATCACTGGGTGTGTGCATGTATGTGTATATATAGCAGAGATTAAACTTATGGAAAAGTTTTTTTGGAGATGTGCATTTTGTTGACTCATAACTACAACAATATTTATAGTAATATCATAAACATATATCAGTTTAAAGTTAATTAAATTATGTTCAATTATCATTATTTTTTAAAGAATTATAGCTAAATAATTAAAATAAAGAAAAAAAAAGGAATGTAACCAATGACCATGAATGTTTAAGTATTAATAAAATACATTTTTTTAATCAGAAGAATTCTACAAATGATATCATACTTTATAATTAAGATTAGGTCTATTTTTAGCATTTTTTGTGATTACTTTCACATTTTTTTTTTTTTGTATTACATTTTATAAGTTTGCCAAACATTTAAAAAAAACATATAAGGTAATGTGATAGAGTTGATAGGTCGCCTAAAAAAATGCGAAATTTTAGTATTGTACAAGCAAAACCTTAGATATTAAAAAATTAGGAAGAAAATTGTTGAAAACTTAACTAAAGTGGGATTACAAAGTTTTCAAATAAGTATAAGGAAACTTAATTACTAGAAATTAAAATTGGCAAAAGCAGGAAAAGGAACACAGCATCAAATAACAGAATAATCAAAAATTGTGTCTATATGATATTAAAAAAATCCTTAGAGAGTAATCGGATAATAGAAAGATCTGGACAGATGAGATTCAAGTTTCAGTATTTTGTGGGGATTGCATAACAAGCGTAAGAAGATTTCCACCTTAACTACACTACTTTTATTGTTAAACATTTAGTGTTATTTCTCTCTCTATAATATATATATATATATATATATATATATATATATATATATATATATATATATATAAACCAGTTTTAAGATAAGCCAGTCAATTCAGCCTAGAAATAATTCAGATTTAACTAAATCAAAAATTTATAGAGCAGACTAAATTTTGGCAGAGAAATTTTTTACAGAAGCCCAATTAACTGAAGCAATAATTAGATACATATTTTGGAAAAAAAATTGAAAAAATAAAAATATTGGTGAAATTCATCTGTTTAAGTTGCAAAAATGCAATTGGTGCTTAAGGTTGCTCAATATTAATTACCATAAATTACTGGTAAATAACTACATATGTCAGCATAACTGCAATAACAATTAAATATCAATTATAAAAACTGTTCTATCAAATTCTTTATTTTCAAAATGATGTATAACTTCAAGATATTTTTCTCAGCAAAATTGCAATTATAGCTCAACAAATTATGATAATGAACTTATTACAAAGGATTTAGATAATTCTGACCACTATTGTATTGCGTGTGTATATTTTACTATGAGATTCTGGCAGATATTCCTTTGATATATGCAGACTAGGGAAAGGGAATCTTTAGCCTCTTTGAAAAAATACCATAAGCATTAGAGATTTCTAACCCTTCTCTATAGAAATGAAAAACACACTAATCATAATTTTTTAAAGAATGTGTGCTAGAAATAATTAAATAAAAAATGGGATTTGGATTGGGAAATACAAAAAAGTTTTAGAATTAAGTAATAAGGACAAATTCAAGATAAAATTTAGTAAATTAATCAAAATTTCAATAAAATAAAAAGATATATATGCATTTTGGGAAATACAAATGTTTTATGTATTAATACTAAAAAATGAAATGCATTCATAAGGGTAATAAAAAAAGGGGAAAGGAAATCCAATGGTGGCATTTATTAAGGGAAATATGATAAAATGAATTTAAATATTCACAGTAACTAATAATATTTAAGCTAAGGTACATTATTGAAAATCATACACAAGTTGATTTTTATGATTGAAAAGAATTTATTAAAATAAAAAAGTTTTATCAACTTATTCAGAAAATATGTAAATATATGAAAATTTTCTTTGATAATTACGTATAGAAAAATAACATAAAACTGAAAAATCCTTAACAAATTATCCAAAAATATAACTAACTGTTAAATGTATAAATAACTGATCTCAGCCTCAAAATTTTTGAGTGTATCTTTTTACTAATATTTAATATTTGAAACACAAATTAGATTTTGTGAATGATTTTTGATAATTTATTTAAGAAGTTATTATAGAGCAATGAAGTTCTTTTTTATACAGATTTTATTTTAAACTCTTTCCTTCCAATTATAATGAAAAAAAAAAATTATACCCATGATCATATTTTATTACACTTATTTATTTGTTATATTTAAATTAATATTTTTTCAAAATAAATAAATGAATAAAGTTGTACTGAGCAGATCATTAATCAATATAGCTAACAAAATTGTAACTATATAATAAGCTATAAAAATAATATAATTAATTTAGAAAATGATTTCAAATTGTCGAAAATATCTCATGCAGAAGATCTGCAATAAAAATTAATATCTAAATGGCTGTTTTTCAGTACTTTACTAAATGATTAGTTTAATGAATTAAGACAAGAAAATATACATTTGTTTCAAAGGATAATTAATCAAAGTAGTATCATTAATAAATCTCTAATCATCATTAAAAAAAATCTGAATTGAGAAACCCTGTTTATAAAATTGAGCATATTGCAAAACATTAAATTGAAGAAAACCGACTGTACTCACTTCTGCCAGATGAAATCCAAAACTTTTTAATCACAATAAATAATAATAAAATAAAGCCAAATGTCACCAAACATATAGACACATATATAATCACAGATTCTTTAGATTTGTGAGGTGGAATAGGAGTTGTGCTATAGTTATAATCACTACTTTTAAAACACATATCATATTCTTGATTACTGCTACAGGATATTGAACATAGTTGAGCAACTTCACAATCACTATCACAATCAACTGTCCTTTCTGCAGCACTTAAAAACGTAAAAAAGGAATCAAATACAGTTTTATTTCTTTTTAGGGTTTCATACACTTGAACCAAAGATTCAGTTGACAAATCTGGAACACCATAGAATTTGGCAAATGAATACAGCAATTCATATACATTTGCCTCTTCCTTTAAAAAAAAGTAAATAAATATTTGAAAATATAACTATGAGATGAATAAACAAATTCAATAAAAATTTTCAATAAAAAGAGGAAACAAATTCCAAGCAGTTCTTTCTCTCATAAAGATTGTTTTAAAAAACATTTTTCAATTAAAAACAAAATTTGCATGAAATAAAATGATGCAGTGCATGTAATTGGATATTACTATTTCAGTAGAAAAGAACATACAACTTTAGTAGATTGCATTTCAGAATATTATAAATTGCTTCATTAAATGAGTATAATTAAAAATGATAATGATCAATTCTAAATTACTTTAATGGAAAATGAAATAATTTTGCTAATATCTTCTCTGAAGATTGCACAATGAAAAAGAGAAAATTACTTAGATAGCAATGCTATTTATTTAAAAGTTTATGATATCACAATTTCTGTTGTCTGGTGAAAAATCTGAACCTCCAGTAATGAAAGATAATGTCCAAAGCTAAAAAAAGATTATTTTATCTGTTTGTTTAAATTAAGTAATTTTTTTTTAAATATCTACTTTTATCAGTAAATTGTTTCAAATTTGAAAAAGCTTTTGATTTAATTCTGAAATACACACACTTTTTTTAATAATTCAGGAATAATAAATTATATTTGAAAATCTCATTAGCCTATATTTTACTTTTGCATTTATTTTATTATAATGTTGAAAAATATTTTTAAATTAAAACTTAATAAACAAAAAAGTAGAAATTATTTTTTATTGAAAACAAAACTATAACAATTTTTCATAAAATAAAAAATTACATATTTGTATAAATTGGCAAAGAACTGTTCAAAAAGTTTCATCTGTTGAAATGAAAATTTTTATAAAAACTAAAATGCTACAAAAAAAAATAAATAATAATAAATGCCATAAAATAATCAAACTTACCTTAGATGTTTCTAACACATTATTGGCCTTAGTTAAATTCAGATAATACTGGTCAAACTCTAATAACTTGCCATCTGTACGAGAATAATGAATTAATCGCACAGATGGATTTACAGGTATGGAAACATTATCTTGCTTATTACTATGCCAAGGAGTTACAGAAGATGCTAAAAGTGATGAACCTTTGAAAACACCTATGAAAGCAATAAAATTTTAAGTTGCATTTTATATACAAGCATTACATTTATTTTTAAATATTCAAAGTTAGAAGTTTACTGATTAAGTAAATGCATTCAATATATGTAATGTCATAAATGCTACAGATTTATAAATATGTAGGATTAAAATAATTTTATGCATCATTAAAAACTAGACATAAATGTAAGGTATTGATGGAATAATAAATCAAGATATGATAAATGATTTTAGATTTAAAATTATTGAGTAAGCATAAATACTTTAAAATATATCCCAAAAAGGAATAATGCATAAATAAATGTGATTCATTAATATTTAAATTTCTGAATGCATTTTTATTCTATTAAAAAACATGGTTACAATTTTTTTAAATCAACCTTTTATCAGTGTCAATTAGATGAGAAATATGTGACAGATTTCAATGAATTAGAGAACAGATAAGTAATGACTTCATTTTAAAAGAAAAATTTGTTTTCAAATAGAATAATTTTCTTCAGCATAAATAAAAAAAATCAATACATAATTTTTTTTTCAATAATTTGTTCAACATTTTTAATGTATACATTACCTGTATTATATTGATATACTTGAAACATATCTACATGAAGGTGTCCATATAACTGACCAATAATAACTTGTGAATAGTTCAGCAAAATTTTTAAATAAGATTCCAAATGAGGAAGATGGAATGTTGGACCACACTTCTGTCCTTGGGGACCTCTATTATAAAATCCAGGAGGTACATGGCCAATAATATAAACCTATCAAAAAAAAAAATTCCGAAAAAAGTATAAAATTAAAATAAAAAGAATCATGATTGTAATGCATTTATTGTAGATATTTGTTAAAATGAAGTTTGAGACAATAATATCAAAAAATACCTTTTCTGATAATTTAGAAGAATTCTTCAAAATTCCCTCTAACCACTGAAATTGATTTGCAGGATCATTTATTTTTGCAGTGAGATTATTTGGTTCATACCACAGGATTGTATTCAAACTTATAATTCGAAGACCTGGTTTCACCAAATGACTATAGTAACCACCTTGAAGTAAAATAATCATCATAAACAGTTACGAATTAAAAATTTAAAGCATAAAAACAAAAAAGGTACCTGAAATTAAATGATCATATATCATTTAATATCCAAGACAAAAGTATTAATGGTGGGTGTTCAAATTTTCTAAATATACCAATTTATTATTTTGGCCGCTTCATTCTAATTGCTTATGTGATTTAGCATGCATAAAAATGTACCATTTTAACATTTGTAATGAACTTATAAGGACAGAAATATTTCTGAGAGTCAAAAACTAATGCAATTATTATATATCTGTTATTATCTAATCTATTATATAATTGAAATTTAATTTCATATATACCAAATAAATTTTGGAAGAACAATTATAGATAAAAGGAATACCTTTGACAAAAGTAGACCATTCACTTTCATTTATTAGATCCTTCCATCTTCCTTCTTCAAGATACCCTTTGTAAATGTTACTGGATGTATTGTCAGCAGGCAAAATATTAGGGGGGAAACTATCATGGTTTCCGATAGATGGCAATATTGTTACATTTGGGAAAGTAGAAGAGAGCAGCAAAGTAGTGTTTCTAATAGCTTCAAATGTAATATCCCAGCCAGGGTCAAAATTTTCAGTATGAGGTAGATTGTCCCTAGTACATAGTAAGGGTGCAAATAAGTTAACATTTTAAGATAAAAAAAATAATACAAAAGATTTCTAAATTGCTAAGCAAAAAAATTAGTTTTTTTTTAAATACCAATCAGTAAAGCTAACTTTTGATATTCAGAAAAAAGATCTCATAATAAACTATTTAAGAATGCATAATTAAGTTTATTTCCCAAAAGATAAGGCAATAAAATATATGATTATAGTAAAAGACATACATAGAATTATTTTAATATATAATTTTAAAAAGTTAAGATTCACCAGGACTGGTCATTAATTAATTATTATCTTCTTATAAACAGACATCCATTTCACAACCTTATTATCCCATCAGATATGTAAAATCTCCAGATTGTAATTTATACAATTCTTTACACCAATAATCTACAATAGGATAAAAATGGTCTATCTATAGTACTTATAAATAACATTAATATTACCAATACAAATATATTTGAAAGAACTTTTTAAAGGATATTTATATCAAATAAAAAAATTTTATTAATTAAAAAAATTACTTTTTTATGAATTGAAAAATATTAAAGTGATATAATTTCTTTTTAATTAATATCTATAATGGTTTAGCCATCAACTTTTTTCCAGTGATGAAATTTCAATTAACTTTTTTATTAACCATTCATCTTAATGCTTATTTATTTATTTTTTATTTGTGATAAACAATAATGATTTATTTTTCATTTATTGTTTTTGAACATTTTTGTTAACTCCGAAAAAAAAAAAAAACAGAGATACAAGAACAAAAATGAATGCAAAGATATGTCACTAGATTATATATTATTTACCTTTTATAAGAATAAATACCTAAGAAAAAGTTATATGAAATTCCTACTAGTTTACTATTGATTAATTTAGTAATTTTAGAAATGGGACAAATAGTAGTTTTTGCATATAATCAAACATTTGAACTCGAACAACTTTTTACTAAAAAAATACTAAGAAAACCAGCAATAAATATACACTACTTGTAGTTGAACATGACAAATAGAAAAAATCCAAATGCTTGAATGCATGTAGAAAAATTTAATGCGTAAAAAATCACTATAAAGCCAGGAAAAGATTTTTTAAAAAAATTTTCAATTGCTCTTAACACTTTTACAATGCAAAACACTGTTTCTAAAATGTATTTTTAGAAACTCATAGTTAGTAAAATATTCATTGTATTAAATTAAATACTGGTTAGTTTTTAAAAAAAATAAATAACTACAAAATAACTCAAATGTATACTAAATAAATAAAAAAATTAGTTGTCTTTATAACACTCAGTAAAGATAATATTTGATATTCAGAAAAAAGATCGCATAAGACACTATTTAAGTTAATGCATTCATTTCATTATTATTGCATAAATTAAAAATAAAGTTAAAATACAATCTCAATGGTTAAAATTCAATTCTACCAGTGTATATATTAATAAAATCAAAAAGTACTAACCCTGTCCAGATTATGAAATCAGGAGTTGGATGAATTTGTTTCATAGAAAGAATTGTTGCATTTATAAGATATTGTGGAGAATCACAGAGAAAATTTCCATACAACCCATTATCCAAAATACTGTTAGCTTTGCTTTGCAAGCTATTTCGATCTTCATGACACAGATTTTGAACATTTCCAGTTCTTGAATAATTTTGGTCAACATGGGTATCAGTTATATGCCAAAAATATCCTGAAAATAAAAGGTTCCAAATCATTATAGGATTTGTAAATGAAATATTCTTTCTAATGCAAGAACAAAATGAAAAAAAAAGAAAAGAATGTGAATGTTTGTGCCTTAAGTAATTGAATTTGGGGAAAAAAATTAAAACATATCTTACGTTTTATACACTCAAAATTTCTGCCAACAAGTTAATGAATAAAATAGAATTGCTTTGTTAGAGAAACCTAACAATATTCTTCTAAAGTAATTAATATGCAAAGTTCACTGAAATATAACGAAATTTAACAATACTATAATTGGAAATAAGATTTAACTAAGCATAATTCTGGCTAGGAAAAACTATTTTTATTTGAAGACTACATCACAAAATAATAATTCAATATCAAATTAAAAAAATAATATTACTGGAAAAAATAAAGAAAGAATACAGATAAGTATGTACAGCATAATTTTTATAATACTGCATAATAAATAATGAATGCAACTTTGAAGTGATGATTTAATAGATGCTAGTAAATAAAAAAGGTAATATAAAACTTTCAGTTTTGGTTGTTGAAAGTGAAATTTGGATGAAATTTAAAAAATTAATTATTATCGAAAGCAATATGAGACAAAGAAATAAGATAAAATTGCCATAATTTTCATGTTAAGATGATTCTTGAATAATGGTAATAAGACAACATATATGTATTATGTAAAGTTTGCAAAGTAGAGTTCTTCAGATATTAACTCTTCTAAAGATAAAATCTAGTTAAATTTTATCAACAAAAAAAATTTACTAATGAATATAAATTTCAGATACTCTTTAAATCTGGTGATGGAAAAAATTAAATAATAAGATGGCATTTTCAAGTAACTAGACACTGAGGTTGTTTAGATTTTTCTTTCGTTTGATAATAGCAAATGAAAACAACAACAAACATAGAAGGCCAATTATATGAATTTACTTTATTCATCTTATATAGAGTTTGAAAAACTCTTTTCCCCTTTTCAGTTCTATAAAGTTTTAGATTATTATGATGAAAGACAGGAAGAGAATGCAATTGATGATAATTTTAATTTCAAATGTTACATACTTAAAAATAAGCTAGGTTGACTTTTCAACATTTGATTTTTAAGATATGTAATATCAAAAAAATTTGCAGCAAAGAAGTTGGTATAATGAGAAGGAAATGATTGATTTAATTTGAGTATATTTAAATTTTTAAGAAAGGTCCAAGAGGGCAAGATAATTATGAAAAACTTTGATCCTCAATATTCCTACTTATATCAAGTCAGATGTCCCACTAATAAAATCTGCTATAACTTGCGCTTTCCCAAAAACATAACTCTCACTAGTTCAAATATCAACAAAATTACTTTAATAACAATTTTCACAATCTAACAAGGATAAAGAATGACATATACATCAATGAAAAAATAATAATCTAGAAGCCACTAAATAAAAGATAACTTTTCTGGAATATGATTTGTAAATACAGAGTAACGTTTTGATGTTGAAGTGTTTAGATGATAGCATTTTAGTTATTTTTATATATCCACAGAAGGTACAATAACAAAAGAAGCTAATTATAAAACATTCTTTTACTTTATATTCAATGTTTATTGGAATGCACTGAATAGATTCTGAACCATCCATATGCAACCTTTCACAAGGGATAGGGAATAGTTATGTATTTAAAAAATAATGAAGGGGGAAACTGAATAGAAATTTTCTTTTAAAATCATAGAAAAAAATCAAAATCAAATTCTTTAAGAATGCACTTGACATTCCTTAATTAATAAGGTACTCAGATAAATAATATTAAATGAAGACAACAGTTTCACAAAATATCAAATTTCTAGGAAAAATAAATCCAACATGGATGTATGATTTGCTGATTGAAATAAAGAGAAAAGAAAAAGATAATGTGTATTTTTTATTATTTGCATAATAATTCTAGTTGTAAAATGTAGCAAGTATAAAAAATAATCTATATTAAGGAATCACAACAGGCTTTCAGAAAATTGATTTTCGATACATAGCAAATATAATTATCAATTTTTGTAATTAGAATTCTCAAATTTTAAAAGGAAGACAAAATGATCAGTCTTTAAATTCTAGGGTACTATTTAAATATAAGTAAGGATAGTCCTAATAAACATGATAATATGACGTTATATTGAATACCTTATTCATGAAATCAGAGTAAATCAATCTTATACAAAGCACTGCTTTTCACAAGATTGACATATTTGTTAAAATGTATAATAATATTTAATTAGATAAATGGCAAAACCTTAATTAGATTAAATAAAAATCACTACCTATTTGTTTAATAAAATATAATTTTTCACTAATATAAGCATTGAGTTAATAGTGCACAACAAATTGCAATTCATTGCAATAGAGCTTTCACCAATTTTAAATGAAATATTTTTACTTTCAATTGAAACATGCTAATGTAAATTAAATAAACACACTATTAAAATAAATGTTTTTAAATGAAAAAGTAATTATTGATAATGGATAAAAAATTATTTCGAATTCTTTAGAAGCATTTTTAAAAGATTTATATAAATGTTTACATTTAAAACGAGAAAAATGAAATCAAGCACTTACCAATATCATCACACCAAACAGTCCAAAATCCAGAAAAAAATATCAGACATTTCATAAAAAATGTCTGCATTTTGAAAAATTTATTGATATTTATGAAATATCAACCACTTTCCAATTATCTATGCAATCATATATTATTCATTTGAAATCCGATTGAGATGATGATTAAAACTAGAAATTAAATTTTAATTATATAACAGCATTTGTCTGAATAAAAAAAAAAGATTAAAATTGGCTGACTCTAGATAACAATGAGTTAAATGCTATTTCGAAATAGAAAACCACGTCTGTTTGTTTTCAATGAAGCAACATGTTTTAAGATCCAATAGTACCATAATGCGTAACGGTAGAGTTTATTAGAAAAATTTAGTTGAAAAAGTTCGCGTTAGATGGCGCTATTACAGTAAGACGTGATGAATTCATAAGTCGTATTAATTCATCACGACTTATTCACGATGAACTTATCGGGAATGTATTCAACCGCTTGCTCATGGTAAATGTGGGTCTGATAGGACATTTGTGAGATTACTGATATACAACAGTACAAATATTCATACATTTAAGGGCCTTTTTTTGTATTTTTAAGTTGTGTGTGTGTGTTTAAATCGGGAATGTAATTTCTAGAAAAAAATATCGTAAAAGAGCAGCCATAAAGGGAATATTGTTAAATATAAGCTATAAATGACTAAACGACTCTGTGACAATGGGTAGATCAATGACATTTGTTCAGTAAGTGCAAAGTGACTCAGATTTTATGCACTGCAAACATAAATTGTTTGCTTTTTTTTTAAAAAAATTAATTGAAAATATATAGATAAGGTAGTTTTATTGTAAATAGTATAGAATTGTAAATAGTATAGATATAGTAAAAAATTTTGCACTCGAGATTTTGACAAACCTCCACGTCTGGGGTCATCCTGACCTTGAAAACATCTTGAAAAATACCCTCCTCTCTCTGACAAAGATATAGTAAATAAACTCTTTGCGATATGCGGTTGAAAATTAATATACAGTTTTTACACCAAATTATCAGATTTCTATCAAACTGTGCATAAGATCTGTAAGAGAAAATTCGTATGACTGACTGTTCAAATATAAATTAACATGATCAAAACAAAAGTAAGAGGAATAGATAGATAAAATTCGGTACACATATTTCATACCAATAACATTTTGTGCCAAATCCAACAAGCCCTTGACTGTCTGTCGGTCTAAACTTTCAAAAAATGTAAATGCGATAATTCAAAACCAAAATGACTTATATATCAAATTTGGTTTGGGATTTTGTGACTACAATTGCAATTCCTTGTCAAAATTTTGCTTCAATCGATTAAAAAAAAGTTTCTAAAACAGGAATACGACTTTTAGATATCATTGTCGCATGCCAGGGATTAATCGCCAAATAACTCACCAAAAGATGACGCGATAGATTCGGTTAAAAGGCTTAAATTCAAGCCACATATTAATATTTCGTAACTAATTGTACACTAATGCCATGTAAGGCGGTATGGTAAGTTTATTAAAGAGTGTGCGAGAAATTTTTGGGAAGACCTGCTGGTTATGTAAGTTATGTTAAGCTTCAATATTGTTTTCATTACTATCATGTCGGAATATGATGTTGTTTTTGGGATGAGATTTTTGGCGTTAACAAAAATCTGTAGGCAAAAAATAAAAATTTTATTATCTGCACGAGCATCTCAAAAAATCGGCTTTTAATAACGTGGTGCCATTACGTTTGCAAAAGCTCTGATTAAAAAAAAATAAGTTAACGTCTACAGCAAATAAAACCTAGAAAAATATCATTTTGAGCACGTGATCATATGAAATAAAGTAAATAGGAAATGCGATATTTTTTTTAACAATGAACGCGAGGCAAAGTTTTTTGGATCGTTTGCTATACTAAAGTGACTCGTTCAATGAAACGGTTAAAATGAATAAAAATATAATTTAACTTGCACGAGCATATGGCGCTTGGCCTTTCAAGAAATTATGTTCCGACATGATGCATTGAAATACGCTCAGCAGATTTCGCTTTAATCTTTTTTTTTAATTTAACAAAGCATAAACATCTTTTTATATCACATCAATGTTAAGTCACCTTTCTCGCATTCAGGTGCCATTCACGAAGGCTTAGAACCTTGAGTTCACATCCTCCTGATAGCCTCCTGCAAACTGACAGGTTTAAATTGCAGCCAAAAATAATTTGCCGACTCTTATTGTTGTATATACTATTGAATTCAAAAGAATTTCAACTATTTATCATGTTATTTCATGTCGCAGAAGATTGCGAATTATTTTAATTTCTTTCGGTCAAACGAAAATGGATGTTTGAATTCCGGTGTACTGTATAATGCGGGGATCTCATTTCTTACTGCAATATCTGTCAAAATACTCATTAGGGGAGAAAGGTGCAATACCTCACTGTGGATAATTTCTGGCTCACCTTTCAGTAATAAAAATTGCGGGAAATTTGAACCATCTGTGTACGTGGTGGAAAGGATGCGTTTTATAATAAACCTTTCCACCTCTAATTTCTGTCCTTTTTTTTTAAAAAAAAAATGTGTTAAGATACTGAAGGAAATTAAAGTTTTCTTTGTAATTGTTAGCCTCTAGTTTTAAGGTAGGATTGTTTTTGGTATCAACAAAAAAAAATCCATCTGTAAATATTGTGATATTGTAAAATCCCAATAAAATTCTGCTCAAATGATATGCAATATAACCTACTTTCAAAATAAGTGCGTAGTATTAATCTATATACTTTATCTAATGCGTACAAATGTGTACTACAAACGTGTTAATTTTATAGATTGATCCACGAATATATAGAATTCCCAACTGCGTTTTTCTAATGCATGAACATCTCTAACGTAGATAATCGTCAAAATCTCCTTTTCGATTTTTTTAAACAATTAAAATTCTTTATCTAGAATTCAAAACCGAACTCGCATATTCGCTTTGTAAAGATCGATTTTCTATATCTTGGATACTTCGCATACGAGGAAGCAGGGCCCGACTTAACCTAACTGGGCCCCAGGACAAAAACTTCTTAGCTCCCTCCACCCTCCTCCTGCATCACTACTTCAGCAACAAAGAACCAAAATTTTTGGAGTTATAAAATAAACATTCTACTCGATTTGGGGCCCGAGGTAACTGCCCGTATGCCCTTGCCTTATTCAAGCTGTGCGAGAAAGTGAAAAGAGAAAAGAGAGAGAGGGCGAACTTTTTATGTTTTGTAATTTGTACTTTTGTCCTTCTCGAATCTAGAAAAAAAGCTGGTGGTATATAATGGTTTAAATAAAGTATATAATCATTCGGGAAAAAGGTATGGAACGCGGTTTCCCATATCCTAATTTTTGGCTCAGCTATATGACTCTTTAGTCAAAACTCAACTTATCCCTACCCATTTGCTGAAATCTAAGAGATCAGTTACCAGTCTCCTTCTTAATAGTTGTTTGTTGGATTAATCTTTCTAAAGCTTTCCATTCTTTTTTTAAATAAAAGGTTAGCAAGAAATAAGTTATCCACTTCAGAGGGCTCTAAATGGCGTTCTATTGACCCAAATGACATAAAATTTGATCTATAGATTACTCAAATGATGCGACTTATATTTATTAATTAAAAAATTTAGTACAAAAATTTACAAATATATGGAGTAAGAACACAAATGATAATTATTTGTATATATATTGAAAATGTGATAATTTTCGTTATAGCGCATGTCTATTACCATTTTTCTTTCGATAAAAAGAAGGCGGATTCTGTACGAACATTAATTTTTTTCTCTGTTTGTCATGCCTAAGTTACAAGAAAAATCGATACTGGGGAAATTTACTTAGCAGAACCAGCAAAACTCTCCAGCAGCTTCAAAGGGATTTCGACGTATATTGATAGGTAGAGGTTTAACGTATTCAGGTGTTCTATGCAAAATAATTCAAAAATTTGATAAAATTGGGCAACTTGGCATTCTTCCAAATAGAAGGGAAAAAAATCCGTCTTCAGCTACAAAAATGTTGGGATCACGCTCGTTCAAGAAAGCAGTCAGTCGCCGCTTAACAGTGTGAGTTTGCTAATTGTTTTTCGGATTTTGGATATGCCTTATTCAACTGTACGAAAAATCTTATGGCAGATTTTGTATTTTTGTCCCAACAAAATGAAATGTGCACTTATTGTAGGGCAAGAACTTAGAGATTCGTAAAACTTTTGCTCTTCAATTAGTTGTTGGAATGGTGGTTGACACAACTTAGCCATGGAACATTCTGTGGAGTGATGAGACCCACTTTTTTCTTAATGGGCAAGTTAAGCCACAACTTTTAAATTGGGGCAGAGAAAAACACTCGAGCTATCCAGGAACAACCTTTTCATCCTGAAAAAGTGACAGTATGGTGTGGTATTACAGCTACCTTTATCATTGGACCGTATTTTTTTGAAGAGATAACTTCAAAGGAATTCAAATTTGTTTCGTAACAGGATAACGTTACCATTGTATGCTGAGAGATTTTGAAATCTCCAACAACTCTTCTACAGCGTGGAGGCTTATGCTTTCAAGACATCATTTTCATGCAGTATGGTGCACGACGCCATACTGATCGTCGTATAAAGAGATTGTTAAAGACAACATTTTACAGAAACACGAATTATCAGCCGTTATTTCCCATAAACGTGGTTTCCTCACATGTCGGACATCACCGATCGCGACTTTTGGTCGTGCGGTTATTTGAAGGACAATATCTACCGTCAAAGACCATCGTCTCCACCGGAACTGAGGAACAAAATTCTGTGTAATTTTCTTAATATTCCAACAGACCCACTCAATAAATGTAAAGCGCATTATCTCAATAATCTATAGTTCGAATTTTATCTCATTTGGATAAATAGAACACATTTTGGATAAATAGGACACGCATTTGAAGTGAGTAACTTATTTTTTAGTAACCCTGTATATTCACTTTTGCGCCGGAGATACTGGCTGTATTTAATTGTAATTCAATCGTGTTGATATAACTTTATTCTATCATTACGCCAAATCTTCATACATTAAAACTGTATTATTTTAATTGTCAGGCATACATTGAGCATTATTGGGAACACAGATTTTTTTTTTGTTGACATCATTAAGTTATTAAAAATTGTAGAGCATACATTTCATCCATGTTTTAAATTTCAGGATATTGTATCTTACCTTTTTTATTTGTTTCGGTAACTAGACAGATATTAAACATAATACTTCTTCTTCGGCTTCCAACAATGAATGAAAACCATGCAATTAAACATTTAATGAAACATTGAAAATGATTTGAATTCAAGGCAACAATATAATATGTTCTTGAAAAAAAAAATAGGGAAATTTGCTCTGGTATTAAGTTTTTGTATAGTTAAAAAAACAATTTCTAAAATTTATTTTTATGCAATAATATATTACATGAAATTATTGCTGAAAAACATCAAAAATTAAGTAAATTTTTAATTAATTAAAATTCTAAATAAAACTTTTAAAAATGATTTGGTGTGTATGCTTTTATTATATATATATATATATATATATATATATATATA
>JAOUZG010040955.1:2654576-2664795 GCA_026289955.1 Argiope argentata | reverse complement strand
ATTATTTTTCAATGTTTATGTATGAAACTTTGTGTCTATGTATTGTAACTGTATTGTCTTCTCCTCTGGGTCTGTACTGCCCGGGACGTGCAGTCCTTGAGGAGGGGGCAATGTTACAAGCGGGCGAAACGCGCGCCAAGGGTGAGATATTGGCGGCGCTTCACAAGATACTCCGCGCCAGCCGAGTTGACTTGGCGGGAGGAATATTCTGGTAACCCCCAGAGAAGTCTGGCTGCGCCGAGGCTTTTCTCCCTCATCGCCGATGCCTCTCGGAGCTTCCGCCGTAGCACGGCCACGCTTTCGCCCGACTATATAAGAGGCGGTTTGCCTCTTCCTGGCAATCGATCGCTCAAAGATAGAGAATCTCTCTCGGAGAAGAGAAGCGGTTTGCTGGAGCGGGTTTTCGCTCGTTATTAGTGAGCGGTGTTTGCGTTTGCTGTTAACGCTGTGTTATTGAGCTCGCTGTGATTGACTGTTGCTGTGCTTTACTATAGCTGTTTTGCAAACCGTGTTTATTGTGCGTAAGACTTGCATTTACGCTGTAAGTGACTGATTATTGCTGAATTGTGTATTCTGAAGTTTTACTTTCCCAAGTCATCCTGTATATACCTGTAAATAGCTGTAAATAAATTTGTTTATGCTGTCCTCAAGTAAAGTCCATTCAATCCGAACCCGCTACGCTAAAAACGTAACAACTGGTGTCAGAAGTGGGATTGAATGGCGAAAACTAGAGCGATGGAGGAAGCAGATAAAGCAAAATTTGAACAGCTTTTTGCTTTCATTAAAGAAATGAAAGAAGGACAAGAGAAGATGGAGAAGAAGATAGAACAAGGGCAAGAAAAGATGGAGAAGAAGATAGAACAAGGGCAAGAAAAGATGGAGAAGATAGAAAGAGGGATAGAACAAGGGCAAGAGAAGATGGAGAAGATAGAACAAGGTCAAACTAATATCGTTGAAGCAATCAATTCCAAAGTGGATGCTTTGGCGGAAAAGGTTCAAGAGAACGAAACAAAGATTCACAATATTCAGCAGAGTTGTGAGCAGAATGGTGAAAATCTACCTAGAGTTGAAGAGAAATTTGATGAAAGATTGAACGCATTTGCACAAGAATTTCAGGAAAAATGGAAGAAAATGGAAGGTGCACAGATAAAAGCTGAAAACCAATCTCCGAATGTTCGAGAGCTTGAAATAGCTCAACCTGTGCCTGTTATTCCTAAATCAAACCTAAAAGTATCCACCTACGACGGAAAAACATCTTGGCAAGTCTACAAGACTCAATTCTCCATCGTCGCAGAAGCCAATGGTTGGGATCCAGTCACGAAGGCTCGTCAACTGGCTGCATCACTACGGGCTGAAGCTGCTGATATTTTGAGAACTATTCCCGAAGATCAACATCTAGAATTTGATGCTCTTTCAAACGCTCTGGAGTTGCGCTTCGGAGAAAAGTGCCTCAAGGACTATAGCCGTCTTCAGTTAAAGACCCGGCAACAACGATCGAATGAAAGCCTGCAAGAGCTTGCAGCAGATGTAGAGAGGCTCTCCCATCTTGCGTTCTCCGACTGTCCTGCCGAGGTACGGGAAACACTAACCCTGCAGTATTTCATCGACGGTGTGAGGGATCCAGAGATACAAAAGTCCCTGCGAATGGCTGAATTGAAGGACTTGAAATCAGCTTTGGTTTATTCCATGAAAGTTGAAGCCGCTCAACAATCTGCAAGGATGGATCGCCATTCAGTTAGAGGTGCTACGATTCAAGATGCATCGGATCCTTCGCTTCAAAATCTATTCGAAATGATGAAAACAATTTTCCAGTTTATCCGGAAAAGAGGTGAAAGGTCCAACAAACATGGCCAGAGAACTGTGAAATGTTGGAAATGCGGCGACGAGGGCCATGTTCGAAGGAACTGTTCAGTCCGCTTCGATAAACGGGTTAAAGACTCTTCTAGAAGCAACCAGGAAAACCGCTTGAGAGTTTTACAGATATCTTCAAGAGGCGGTGGTGAAAATGGTGTATTTGTTAATGCCTTCGTCAACGGAATCCCCTGCCGAATGATCGTTGACACAGGATCCAACATGACCATCATGCGTAGAGATGTTGCAGAACGACTTGGGAGGAAAATTCTCTGGACACCGTCCTGCATCACCCTCGAAACGGTCATTGGTGACAGAATCCCAATTATCGGAAAAATGAATATCGAAATTAGATTTTGGGATGCTACTTATGACCATGTCGTCTACGTAGCGGAAATTACAGATGATTTCATACTTGGTATGGACTTTCTGAAGAAGTATGATTTTGTAATCGATTTCAAAAATAACTCCCTGCACTCCACATCAGAAGTCGTGACTCTTTTCCATTTGGGATCTGGAAGAGGAAATGGAGACGCCTTGTTAAGAAAACCCTGTTCTGAGGGTTGTCGCAACTGCTCCTCGGCGGAAAAGAAACATGGAATTGATACACCAACTGTGCGCCGAATCACAAGAGCTATCCCACCTCAATCTGATCCCTGGAGTGATGAGGAGGTTCGCAAGGAACAAAGAATGGATCCTGACATTAAACCGATTGTAAAGTTTATGCAATCACACAATTCAAGACCTGAATGGCAGGACATTTCAAGCCTCAGTACTGGAACTAAGCGTTACTGGGCTCTCTGGAATTCACTCGAAATAAGGAATGGTATCTTGTATAGAAAATGGGAGTCCGAAGATGGGAAGTCATTTAAGTGGCAACTTGTACTTCCCCTGATCAAGGATAAATCAAGTACTGAAGGAGTTACACAGCAGTCCTGCAGGTGGTCACTTCGGAATCATGACGACAACTCGTAAAGTCCGAGAGCGTTTCTATTGGAACAACATGAAAGAGGATGTTCGAGAATGGTGCAGAACATGTGATGACTGTAACGCCCATAAAGGACCGAAAACACACAGTCGTGATACTTTACAGCGAGATAATGTAGGCGCACCATTTGAAAGACAGGACTCTGACATCTTGAGACCTCTTCCTCGGACGGACAATGGAAATAGAAAAGAACTCCAACTGCCCTGTGATCCTCAATTCGGGTGTCCTCGGGATACGGCTTCTTCGCCTGTGAATTATGTTCAAGACCTCCAGGCCCGTTTAGAAGACGTACACAGGCTTGCCCGAGATCGGATCAACATAGCGACGGAGAAGATGAAGACCAGGTACGACACTAAAGCCACCGGACATGAATTCAAGGAAGGTGACAAAGTATGGTTCTGGAACCCGATTCGACGAAAGGGACTCTCTCCGAAGCTGCAGTCTTCCTGGGAAGGCCCTTATACAGTCCTGAAAAGACTGAATGACGTCGTGGTTCGAATAAGGAAGTCACCGAACTCGAAACCAAGAGTAGTACATTACGACCGGCTAGCCCCTTATTATGGTAACTTGTCAAATACTTAGTTGAAACCATGGTTTCCTCATTTATGAAAATGTAATCTGTATATTTGTAAATAGTTTCTTTATGTTAATTATTTTTCAATGTTTATGTATGAAACTTTGTGTCTATGTATTGTAACTGTATTGTCTTCTCCTCTGGGTCTGTACTGCCCGGGACGTGCAGTCCTTGAGGAGGGGGCAATGTTACAAGCGGGCGAAACGCGCGCCAAGGGTGAGATATTGGCGGCGCTTCACAAGATACTCCTCGCCAGCCGAGTTGACTTGGCGGGAGGAATATTCTGGTAACCCCGAGAGAAGTCTGGCTGCGCCGAGGCTTTTCTCCCTCATCGCCGATGCCTCTCGGAGCTTCCGCCGTAGCACTGCCACGCTTTCGCCCGACAATATAAGAGGCGGGTTGCCTCTTCCTGGCAATCGATCGCTCAAAGATAGAGAATCTCTCTCGGAGAAGAGAAGCGGTTTGCTGGAGCGGGTTTTCGCTCGTTATTAGTGAGCGGTGTTTGCGTTTGCTGTTAACGCTGTGTTATTGAGCTCGCTGTGATTGACTGTTGCTGTGCTATACTATAGCTGTTTTGCAAACCGTGTTTATTGTGCGTAAGACTTGCATTTACGCTGTAAGTGACTGATTATTGCTGAATTGTGTTTTCTGAAGTTTTACTTTCCCAAGTCATCCTGTAAATACCTGTAAATAGCTGTAAATAAATTTGTTTGTGCTGTCCTCAAGTAAAGTCCATTCAATCCGAACCCGCTACGCTAAAAACGTAACTATATATATATATATATATATATATATATATATATATATATATATATACTGCAATATGGAGTGCTAACACAAGTATGCAAAAGTACTCACATAATCATCTTTATTATTAGTAAAGATTTAAGAATGTTTTTTGCTGAAATAAAAATTTTACTAACTTGTTCAAAGAAATATACATATATATAAACAATTTCTTACAAATAATTACATACAACGAAATCAAATCAGAAAAATTCTTTACTAATTATAAAGTATAAATTAATTATTTGAAAGTAATTAATTTAGTTTTGACTTCAGTATTTGTGAACCTATCTTTTCGTTCCAATATTTATTTCATGAAAGATTTTAGATTAGCATTTTAATTTATTTAAATGAACATTTTATTGCAGATCTCAAAGTTTTATTATTTATTTATTATTTTATCTTAAGGTCATTTCTTCTTATAATAATAATAAATTATGCACACAACCAAATAGAATAGCATTCATTTATATATTAGTTACAGTTTTAAAATTAATAAAACAAATAAAACAAAACAAATGACCAATTACGTACAAATTAAATGCAGGTTCTTTTCCGTTAGCTGGACACAAATGTCGCCAATTGCAAACCAAACTCAGGTCGAGTCGCCAAGCGAAGCGAATGACAAAATAGCTAATGGAATTCTACATTATTTGGCGATTTTTCGCTTGCGCCCGGCTGACAGGAAAAGAACCCCAAATCACTAATATTTTTCCCAATGTAATTGCCATAATTGTCTGATTAGTGTAAAATATATCGTTAAAAGCTAAAAAAATGAGCTAAATGGAATTAATTAAATTAGATTATTCTTTCTTTAGATTAATTGCGGTTTAAAATAAGGTTCGAGCAATTAATTCTTTGATAACTGAGATCGTGGTATAGAACTGAACAGTCAAATTTAATGCAGAATGTATATAAAAAATATAATACTTTAATCATTAATTTAAATTAAGTAAAGAATTTAATGTAGTCAAGATTAGTTTAATGAATTAGGACAAAAAAATCTACATTTTTTTCGAAGAATTTAAATTTTTTTAACAACAACAACATCCATTAGTTCAAAAATTCTATCAATAATAACTCATTAAACTCCATTACTATTTTAAATAAGTTCCACATTGTGAAATTTGGTTTATAAAATTGAGCAAATGATGTTTCCTAATTCTAAAAAGGCCAACTGTACTCCCTTCTTCTAGATAAACATTTTTTAATCACAGTAAATAATAGTAAAATAAAACCTATTGCGACCAGACATATAGTCATATATATAATCACTGATTCTTTAGATTTGAGAGGGAGAATCAAGGTAGTGTTATTTTCAAAACACGTATCATATTCTTGATTGCTACTGCTGGACATTGAACATAGTTGAGCAACTTCACAATCACTGTCACAATCAGAAGTCCTTACTCCAGCACTTAAAAATGTAAAAAAGGAATCAAATACAGTTTTATTTCTTTTTAAAATTTCATACACTTGAACCAAAGATTCAGTTGACAAATCTGGAACACCATAGAATTTGGCAAATGAATACAGCAATTCATACACATTTGTCTTCACCTTTAAAAAAAAGTAAAAAAGTATCAGAAAATGTAAAAAAAGGGATGAATAAACAAAGGCTTTCAATTAAAAGATGATACATGAAATAAATACCAAACAGTTCTTTTTCATAAAGAAAAAATAATTTTGTTTAAAAAAAAACAGATATTGCATGAAATAGAATAATGTAAATTATACAACACCTGCAGTTAATTAATTGGATAAAAATATTTTTCAGAATTTAGTAAACTGCTTTATCAAATCAATCAAAGAGATAACTATCAACTTTACATAACAGTAAAATAAAGGTTATTTTATTTTATTTATTTCATCTCTAAAAAGTGCAAAACCAAAAAAAAAGGAACAGGATAATTCTATTTATACATTTATGAGATATGTACATTTCAAAATGCCAAAGGTTTATATACAACTTTGATTTCAAAAACTAATATATATCTTTGCTAACATTTTAACTTGAAAATAATTCCTCTCTGTTTCATAAGTTGTTGTATAAAAATTAATAGGTTTTATACATGTATATTATTTCTTTAGTTTCACTAAGAATTTTAAAAATTTACTAATGCCAAATAATATTGTTATGGATCACCGGGTTCGCTTCTAGTGTGTATATGGCTTAAAGATAATCAACAGGCCTCAGTAGAAAAGAACAATGACGTTTAAGTAATGGTTTAAGTAATGGTAATGGTAACGTTTAAGTAAATGGTAAGACGACACTAAGAGAAAGACAACGAATACACAGAAGATAAATATATATAGCAGAGAACGAACACTCAGCAGCACACTAAAACAGACAGTAGACGACAAGTAGAAATCGACCACAGCACACAAAGCAGCCAGATAGAATTCAGTATGAAAAGGGATCCTCGGAGCTTCACTCTACGGTCTCTCCAAACGGCTGAAGTTCTCACTGCCTCTTCGTTTTAGCTGCCGACTCTCTACCCCACGAATGGCTATTGCACAAATGACACGACCTACTTGCACAGTAGAGAATAGACTCGGCACACAGCTCAGTTCAGCACTCGCTTGACAACTCGTTACTTCTCTCCGGTTCCAACTCCGCTTCCGTTTCTATTCTCACCTGCAGCTTTCTTGCAAGTTTCAAGGAGTTCCCAATGGTGATGGGCTACCTCCGGTCCTGGTGGAAGTTTTCTGAGGCCTGGCTGCAGCTCGACTAACATTGATTGTTTCCTCCTCTTGGTGGTAAGAAGGATAGGATGAATGAGGTTGCATTGAACTGCAATCCCATTGGCTGTTGACGTGAGGAGTGAGTTGCTCGGATATGAAACTTTTATTTTGATTTAATTATATGTTGTCGTGATTAAACTAATTAATTACGAGATAGAATTTAGGTATATGAGAAAAACAGATAACAGGGAGGGTGGAGGAAGGTTCATATAAAGTTATATTATAAGTACATTACGGAATCTTTTAATTTTGGGGTCAGGATTATAACGTTTTATTTTAGTAAGGGCTTCGTTATCATTTGAGTTAATTACAGAAATTAGAGGGCTAGCTTTTTGATAATCTCTTTAAAGGAGGGGTGCTTCTGCAGCTTGAGATTGCTGGCCATTCATAGCTCCCAGGTGGTTCGCCGAGAACCTTTTGGTTAAATCAGGATGCATGGTTTCTATTGATTGGATCATTAAAATTCTCGAAGTTTCTGGCATTATCAATTTTGTCGCTAAAGTCGCCATATTCGTAGCCAAATGACCGCCAAGTTCTTAGATAACTAACGCTAGCACGCAATAGGGCTGATCGTAAAATGGTCTTTCTTACGATGACACTATCCATGCTACGAAACAAAATTACAGATTTGTAACAATTACTACAGTTAAAAAAAGATTTTTTTTATTTATTTGATTCAATCTCATTGCTTATACATATTCTTTATTATTATTCTTTCTGTAATATTTTCTTTCAAACAGCAAAAATAAATTGAATTTAATTTAAGAAATATTTTAATGATAATGCCAGCAATTTTCAATTACTTAGAACTTCAGAAATTTATACTATACTCGAAAATTTTTGATGTTACTGTTTTAATTTTCAATTTAGATATATCATCAAAAATGTGAAAATGTATGCATCTGTTCTTTATTATTCGAAATAAACTTCTAATTTAAAGTTCATTTATCATCTTTTGATGACAAGCTATTCCCCCGCCATCAACATGTTTAAAATAATTGGTAAAAACAAAACAACGTCCCCTTATTCACTAACGCTGAAACAATTTTTCCAGCTTCTTATTTCATAAGAAAATAATGTCTTTGTTGGCCTTGCAAAGATCATATGAATCACATTTCAAACCAGTGGTGCACTTCCCTCAACTATCGTCCCTTTTCAAGAGATATCATTTTAAACGAATGACTTCACTGCAGATTTTCTGCGGAAAAATTCTGGTTAGAGTTTATCACTAAATAAAATATCCAAAGAACAGAATAATCGATTTTATTCATTTTTATTTCGAAATTACAATGAGAAAGTACCGTAACTTTCAAAAACTTCGATATATATATATATATATATATATATATATATATTCAATTATGTTTCTCTAACACTCTGATCATTATTTTGGTTCCGTAGTGTTGATTATTCCTCAGGATCCAGGAGGAAAATTTGGAGAATAATTCTTTATCTCGAAGAAAATCGAGATCTATTTAGATTTCAAGGACACTATTTCCAATTGTAACACTATAAATTCGTATGTTTATTATCTATTAATTTTTTTTACGTACATAGCATTTATTTGTATTTTTAAAAATTTTATTTCTGCCCTCGTCCCTAATTTTTCTTTTGCATTTTTACAATACTTCTTTCAGAATTTTGTAATCACAAACAAACTATAATTCTGTTTGTGTGAATTAGCACAAGTCTTCAGTTTCTTTCCGATAGTTAGTTTAATAAGCCAAAGACACCTTCCATTCGAATTCCTAACAGCTCACTGTTCTCTTCATTCTTTCATCCAATATTAAAATTTTTTACCAAATTTTAATCAATAAATGTCAGACATCGAACAATAAACACAGGGGTGGATAGAACAGATAAGTCTTTCAATGTCTCCCCTAGTTCCTACTCATTACACTGTTTAAATAACCAGCAGGCCATAGTTGCAGAAACATGAAGTGATGTTGTGTGTATGTCTTAAAAACAGACGAATTAAATTTAATATGTGGTTTCTACCACAATTTGTAGATTTGAAGAAAATCTAGGAATACAATCTGTCTGTTCAGATATTCGAGTATAAATGCACTCGAACACATACACATAAGAATACAGCCCAAAGGTTTAACATATATTATGTCAGTATCAGATTTGGAACCAATTGCACAAATGGATCGATGTAATATTGTTGAGTACATTTGAATGTATATGTGATGATTCAAAAGAATAACAGCTAAAATAAAATAAATTTGTTTTACAGTTTTAAAATTTCAATTGTAGATCTGTTTCAATTTTTAAACCAAATCACTCAAAAAATTCCTCATCTGTCAGTCTATAATTTATCAAGCATGTAAATATGATAACAGAAAAACATAATAAATAAAAGAAATTTGGAATGTGGCCATGTGACTCCAATTGTAGTTCAATGCTATCAAATTTCAGTTACAATTGATCAGATAAAAGGCGTATAAAATTTGTATTCTGATGTAAATTGTCTAAACCAGTACTACTGGGGGTACTTGATCAAAGGTGACCATTCTCTGAATCAGGTCGAAATTTCGATTTGTGAATGAATGAATGAAAATACTTGAATGAAGTCTACCCTGTAAAAAGGGTTGTGATGTGAGAGTAGCTAAATCGCACTCTTTGCCCTATTTGACGCTACAGTAATAACAAGAGACGCTCATTCGGTTTAAATTACTGACAGATGGTTTTATTAAGTGCCATAAGTCACAAAAACAACAGTGTATAAAATACATATTCATTTTTTGATATTTATGTATTAACCGAATATCAACAATTAACCATGATAGCGACTGATATAGACAACTGCAAGCCGAAGGTCGATTTTTTTCGTTTTCGATAGGCAATGGTATGCTGTTAATACAGAAATATAGGTTTTCTTTGCTATACTGTAAAACACAAATATTTTGTGTGTGAAGAACGTGCCTGATATGTGAAACATGATATCTTATGAGTTATCAAAATTCGACAACTCGTTGTGATCACAGATTTGTCAGAATATAATTTTATCTTGAGGAAGGGAGATAACGCTTTTATAAGATAATATGCGGAAAAGCTTTAGGAATACCATAGTTGCTTGTTTTCTAAAAAAACTCAAGACATTTAAAAATTCATCAAGAGTTGTCTGCTCCTACCCAAACCAATTTTGGAAGATGAAACCAGATATAACTGAAACAGAAACCAATGGATTAGTTTTAGCAATTTTGGTTCCAACTCATTTTACCACTTTGTGAGCATAGCCAAATAATCGGAACGCTCTATCATTATCATAT
>JAOUZG010040955.1:2634909-2649576 GCA_026289955.1 Argiope argentata | reverse complement strand
CATTGAATTTTAACATCAGTGTCAGAAGTTAAAATTCAATCTGAAATCAAATACTTCAGAAATTGAAATACAACCCCTATTAACCTATAACGGTGAGCATTGTAACGATATCTTTCCGACATTGATCGGAATTCAGAACATTGAGTAACATCGTGGAAATATCATACAGTATTGCTAACAGGGAATAGAATAGAAGATGCCATAAAATGACCTTACTTACCTTAGACATTTCTGACATATTATTGGCTTTAGTTAAATTCAGATAATATTGGTCAAAGTCTAGTAACCTAGCATCTGTACGGGAATAATGAATCAATCGCACAGAAGGATTAACAGGTATAGTAATATTTCTCTGTTTATTGCTGCGCCAAGGATTTACCGAAGATGCCAAAAGCGACGAGCCTCTAAAAACACCTGTGGAATATGATTTATGAAATAAAAAAATTTTTAGTATCATTCCTATATGACAAACTGTACATTTTTTAGAATATTAAAAAAGGACAGTTTCTAAATAAATAGATGCATTCTGTGGAAAAGTATAATTAGAAATGCTATAAAGTCAGCAGGATATGAAAATATTTAAGTAATTAGCTATCAAAAATCCTTAAATATAAAATATAAAATTAAAATATTAGTAATTCGAAAAAAATATAAAAAATAAAATAAACAGTCATTTCTTTACATTATAAGTTTTTTTTTTGTAAATCCAAATAAATACTTTAAAATACCTTCTATAAAGTAATCAAAGTACTTTTAAGTACCTTCATAAAGTGAACAAAAATTACTAATACTTAAATACTTACAAATGAATTTTTATTCCACCTTGACAAAAATGCTTTTAAATTTCTTTTTTATCTGTATAAAATAATATTCACATTAATTTCCTTTTATAATTTAAAAAATACTCCATGTAATATTCACTTACAAATATTCCCTCTTATTAGTCAAGGTAATCGCTTAGTTAGTAGATTTCTAATATAAATTAAATTGCTTTCCAATAGGAAAGCTGTTGCTTTTGTGAATGTTTTAAAAAAATACGGAAGAGATTATTAATGAATTAACTTTAAAGTAATTTTTTAATCAAATCATTTTTCTTTGACATAAATAAAAATTCAATATAGAGATATGATTTTTGTTCAATAATTTGATGTAGTAATTATTCTGATTACATTTTTAATGCATACGTCACCTGTATTATACTGATATACTTGAAATATATCTGCATGAAGGTGTCCATATAGTTGACCAGCAATAATTGACGAATATTTAAGCAAAATGTTCGAATATGTTTCCAAATGAGAAGGATGAAAAGTTGGTTCGCACTTCTGCCCTGGGGAACATCTATTATAAAATCCAGGAGGTACATGACCAATAATGTAAACCTATCAAAACAAATTTCAAAAATAAATAAACAAATTCCAATCTGCTATCTCAAATTTCATCATATGAGGACATTATTATTTTAAGGCATTTTCTGTCTTAATTAATTTGTCATTTACCAATTTAAACAGATTTGAAACAATCATGTGATTATCAGAATACGCATGCGTCGATATATCGAGAATCTGGTACATCGCGGACATTCGGGCCAATTTGTAGCTTTTTGTTGGTGATAGGTTGTCGAATGTGACAAACATCTTTATCATTTTCTAATAAACCTAAAAGCTGAAATTTGATGCCCCAAAAGCGAATAAATCGTAGTTTTTCTGCCCGTTCATTTTGTGGCTTCAAAACCCTCAAACCAATACAGCATCATGTCGTCACATGATAAAAACAATTTGACAGCCAAAAAATGTGACAACATTGTCATTGACTTAAACTTTTGAATAAAAAATTAAATTTCTTTTTTTAATTATTTTTTGGTGACCAAATGTGACAACCTTCTGCAACGTTCTGCGAAAAATCTATGCATCAAAAGCGATGAATTGCCAATTTATTGCCTACGCCTTTTGAGGCTTCAAAAACTTTTCAAAACTATCACATATGATAAAAAGTGATAGACTGGAATTTAGATTATTAGAATAAAAATAGTAATGACATAATTACAATTCAATTTTCAGGTAATAAAGTTTTTTTTTAAAAAAACTACCTTTTCTGAAAATTTAGAAGAATTCTTCAAACTTCTCTCCAACCACTGAAACTGATTTCCAGGATCCATTATGTTCGCAGTGAGATTATTCGGTTGATACCACAAAATTGTATTCAAGCTTAAAATTCGAAAGCCTGGTTTCAACAAATGACTATAGTAACCATCTTCAAATAAAGCAATAATTAATACTATGAAATAAAATTTGAAAATTTTAGTACATAAAACAGAAATAAATAGAAAAAATAATATAAATAAAACAGAAATATATTTTAAATTATCATGATATGCAAAATAATTGAGGTCAAGGAAAATACTCTAATATACACCAAAGTAATAAATTTAAATAATGTTAGTCCACTGCCTTCTGATGGCATGTATGGTTTAGCATTTATAACCAGAGCCTGACTAAGGCAGGGGCATACGGAGTAGTCACCTTGGGGCCCCACATCAGAGGGGGCCCCAAATCGAATAGGAAATTTATATTACATTTCATTGCTTAATGAACTTTTTTTAAACAAAATATCTGTACAGTGCCAAATCCGTCAGTTATAAGTTAGTATCTTCATTATTTTTCGTCAATTAATTCAAATTGCTTTAAAAAGTCTCAACTAATTATAAATATTAATTTGTTTTTAATTATAAACTCAAATATCCCTTTTTGTCAAATTTTGGATCTTCAGATGTGTTTTATTCTTTTAATGATGAACATATAATTGTCGGAAAATCCATAAAATGGATATTTCGTCTTACCATTAAAGAGGAAGGGGGTATTTATAGTTATTTTAGGTTCTAGTCAATTTTCTTATTAAATATCCAGAATGAGGTGAAAAAGTTAACGACTAGCATAATGTTCGGTTCTTACTAGAGTAGTGAAGCAGAGGATGTTCTCCAAAGAAGCTTTTTCCCCGAGAACCAATTAAGCTAAGTCAGGCCCTGTATATGGTCAGCGGAGGAGATCTTTTTCTCTTTGCCTCATAAAATTGTGAATCTAAGGTATGAATTTCTTATGCAGCATTGGTGAACATTTATTGCGAAATATAAATATTTGGTGTAAATCTAACAATTTTACTGAAAATGTTTTTTGGATACATTTTTGCAAACGGTAACAAATTTAACACGGAATTATATTTGCAGTCACAACAATATTAAATTTCATTGATTTAAAAGATGTTTTTTTCTAGTTCATAGTATATATATTAAACTATATCTAGGATTGAGATTGCCATAAGAAAAGTGATTCATTTAGCTAAATAGATAAATTTGATTGATTAATTAATTTGCTTAATCAATAACTATGTATCCAAAAAGAAAACAAACCAGTTTGTGTGAAATAAGGAATGGAAGAATATAAATTTCTGTCTTATTAGAAAATTTGTCCGAACGTATGTCAACTTACATAAGTTCATACGAAGATTGATGAATTTGATGATAAGCATATTTCCTGTACCCTTAGAAAGGGCCAAGTTATTGTGAATTATTGCATTCATATGCATGCGAATGTACAAAGCAACAGATGTTTACAGATTTGGGAGAAGGTATGACAAGAATAAACATTTTTAGATGATAAACTTATGCATCAAATTTTATTTATATTGCTTTACATATTTTATTTAAAAATTTTATGTATAAAAGCTACGTAATATGTAAAGCTATTATATATTTTATTCATACGTTTTGTTAACGAATTTAATTGTATTTGTAGAGATAAACATACAGACTGACATGAGATTGATTTTATTCAAAATTCGATAGAAATACAAAGCTGTTCTGAATTCCATGCACTAAATTTCAGCCATTCTACTGCAAAACGTTTTTGATTTATCGTGTTGGCAAACATACCGCTGAATACACAGACATAAGGCCCTAACAATGTTTCTCTAATGCAGGGAGATCTAAAACGCGGAGATTCCTTCAAATTTCTAGTTTGAATTTTGGACAATTACAATACTTGTTGAGTTGTGTTGCGACTAATGGCACATGCCTTGGACAAGCCCTCGCTGATACGATTAGCAGATGAATTAAGCCAAAGAAATGCGTCTCTATGTTTTACAAGTACCGCCATCTAGGGCCAAGAGTACGACTTAGCTATTCACACGTCACAACCCTTTTTAGGGGGCGGACTTCATTCATGCAAATTCATTCATTCATCTCAAATCATAATTTAGACCTGATACAGAGAACGATCCTCTCTGACGCAGTACCCCCAGTGGTATTACTCTCGACATGGAGGTCTTTGCGACCACGAACAGATCTAACGAGCGTCAGTCGCCATACACTCGGGGAATCTTTTTTGCCGATGAGCTTCGAATCCGTAACCTAAGGAGTACGAGTCCAACGCTCTACCAACCAGGCCATCCCGGCCCACTACAATACTTACTCTTTGTATACGAGAATGTAAAAATGTAATTTTTCCATATTTATAACAAACTTATAATGGTAAAAAGCCTTCTGTTTCCACAAACTAATATATATTTTTATATATCTCATTACACCTCAAATTTACTTTCATATAACAAAGAAATGCTGGAAATGAGAAATGAGATATAACAGATTAAAAGGATACCTTTAACAAAAGTAGGCCATTCACTTTCATTTATTAGATCTTTCCACCTTCCTTTTTCTAGATATCCTTTGTAAATATTACTGGATGTGCTGTCAGGAGGCAAAGTACTAGGGGGGAAACAGTCGCGATTTCCGATCGAAGGCAGTATTGGTACGTTAGGAAAAGTAGAAGTGAGAAGCAGAGTAACGTTTCTAATTACTTCGAAAATAGTATCCCAATCGATGTCGAAATCTTCAGCATGAGGTAGATTATCCCTATAAAAATTAAAAAAGTAGTAAATGCATTTATAATTGACGAAAGAAAAGTAATATAGGTTGGTGTATATTAATTGCATACCAGATTTCATACTAATAGGTTCTTTTGTAATAAATACATACAACTGGAATGCATTTAACATACAAGAACATGAAAATTTATATAAGATACTTTTAAATCCTTTAGAACAGAAAAAAAGGTTTAATAATATTTAGTTAAAATGACGGTAACAGTTATATAGCAAATATCGCACTTAGAATAGTACAATTATTAGTTATAGGATTTAATGCAAGTCAGGATTCATTAGGATTTTTCTAATTACATTCGTCTTTATTCGTTGATATATTTTTCACAAAAACATTATCTTATCAGATTTGTAAATTTTTTAAGACACACTTTACATTACTCTTTTATTCTTACATTCTCTCCTATAGATGAAAAATGGTAAGGTGCACAGTGCAGAATATTTATGAACAGAATTAATATTAGTAATACAAATATGTTTAAAGAATTCGATAAAAATTATTTAAATCAAATATGAAAAAAAATTTTACTTATAAAAAACCCCTTTAAAGTGAAAATATTTGAGTATTCTTTTTTTAAATATATATAATATAACTAAATGAAATTCATGATTATTTTTCATTTGTGACAGGCAATAATTTTTCTTTTATCAATTTAGAACACTTTTAATAAATAATCTAGAATGAATATACACACTTTATTATATTTCATTTAATTTAAATTCGAATAAATTTCTTAATTTTTCTTTTAAATTAACCCACGTTACTTCATGTCAAAATTTTCTCTTATTCTATTTTTTTAAATAAATTATTTCCACCATGTGTTCTAAAAGTTGCTGAGTTTCGACTTTCCACGATCGGAGCGAATATATAAAAATTCTTAACATACACGCATTGCTTTCAAAGATACTTGAGAACTCACTTAATTTCTTTGCCATGTGCCTAAATCGACACATGGCAAAGAAATCAAGATTTATTAGTAAAATAACTTAAGGGAAATATTCTATCTTTTACTCTAATCTTCTTGTCTTTATATATATATATATATATATATATATATATATATATATATATATATATATATATATATATATATATATAAATAAAAATATGAATCAAAAAACAGAAGTAACATGAGAAATAAAAAATACGAAAGTTAAAATAGTAAAGAACCTAAAAAAATCAAAATTCAAAAAAATCAAAAATAGAAATCCGGCCTGATGACTTTCTCAAGGGTCACCATCAGAGAAGAGATTCCAATAAAATGTGTAATTTTTTTCTGTAAAGAGTTAGACTATTGTCTAAAAAATTAATTCTTCTGCGACCCGAAAAATTCTACGTCCCAAAGTATATGAGATGCATCACATTTTAAGCATATAAAAACAAATGACAATTGGGAAAAAGGACAATTATAGACAAGAATCACAATATTAAAATTATTGAAAGAAGAAATAAAAAACAAAACAAAAAACTATACACAGTAATAAGAAGACAAATATTAGCAAAAGAAAAAATAAGAAAATCAGAAACCCAGAACATATCCTTATTCGTTAGACATCAAAATAAATAGAACTTCCCTGATAACGCTAATATGCTTCGGCATAGGATGGAATCACCAGCGGGAATGATCGCGGGAATGACATGTAACTATAATTTGAATGTTGTAGGTAGATGAACTATGTATCAAAGTTCATCTACCTAGTTCTCTTCGTTTTAACAGTTATCGTGCTAAATTATATTTGGATAGCCGGACAGTTACACTTCCTTTGAGCGGATTTTATTCAAAATTTGTTAGAAATCTACGAATGTGAACTCATTTGACAAAATCCTGAATTCGATTTTCTTGACAATTTTGATACTAGTGAATGAGGAAATAAAAAAATGAAACAGTGTTATCTCATTGGTTAAAATTAAACTAAATAGGAATATGCATTAGCAATGTCAATAACACTAACCCTGTCCAGATTATGAAATCAGGAGTTGGTTGAATTTGTTTCATAGAAAGAACTGTTGCATTCACAAGATATGGCGGAGAATCGCAGAGAAAATTTCCATACAATCCATTATCCAATGCGCCGTTAGCTTTGCTTTGCGAGCCATTTAGATCTTCATGGCATAGATTTTGAACATTTCCAGTTCTTGAATAATTTTGGTCCACGTGAATATCAGTTATATGCCAAAAATATCCTGAAAGGAAAAATTCAAATCATTATAACACTTGCAAATGAAATGTTCTTTACCATATATCAACAAAAATTGGCAAAAAGGAGTATAAATTTGAATGTCTATGCCTTAAATGAATTTAAAAGAAAAAAGTGGTAAATAGTATTTATAAGTTAACTATATTGTCAAATTTCGTTCTAATAAGTTAATAAAATTGCAATTAATTTCTTGAATTTTTCTTTTAATGTCACTACTGTGTCATGTTCTATGAAACATAAAGTTTTAACAATACTATAAGTGCAAATTGGGCTTTATTAAGCACAACTCAGACAAAGAAAGAACTGTTTCTATAGGTTGAAAATATCGCAATCAATCAATCAAAATCAATTTTTAAAAATAATTGTACAAAAAGAATAAAAAGAATAATTCCGATAAACATGCATAAGACATTCTTTATTATTATTCTTTAAGTATGCCATCAAATTTATGAAATATTGATATGACCAGCCGGCAGAAGTAACTAAACAAAGAAGGGAACTTGATTTTTTTAAAACTTCAGCGTGGGTCGTTGTTTCAGAATAAAATTTGGATAAAATAAAAACAACAACAACAACAACAACTAATAAACAGCTGCTGTTTGAGATTATACATTTAAAAAAATTAAAAATGGGAATATCAGGAATTTTTTTATGAATATGATTCATAGGATCGAAAGGTTATATTAACTTTAGACTTCATTTTTTAGAAGTATATTTATTAATTAAACAAGATAAAACACTAAAAACACCGTTGTGAGCTTTTTCTCAATTTAAAGTTTGTATCTATCTAAAATAGTTTTGAAATTTGTTTTGGGGCTATAATTCTTTGTTTAAAATGTTTCAAAAAAAATTGTGACTTTAAAAAAATGCAAAAAAAGTCGAAATCTGCTAAGAAAAAGTAACTTAATGAACATAAGAAAATTAAATTCAACTTGCAGAGACACTATCGACGTATTAATGTTAATCAAATCTGGGATTTAAAATGTATTCCAAGTTCCAGTGGTGCATTAAAACAGTTAAACAGCGTAGTATTAAACATTATGCAGAGTCAAGAATTTGGTAAATTGAAGTGGTAATTGAACTTTAATTTCGTAATGGGCATTTCATTTAGTTATGAATTAAAATTAATTTGGTTTCAATAATAACTGTAATTATACTATAGCAAGTACGATAAATATGAAGAAATAACGTGTTAAGCCAACTTACCTGACTTTCAGAAAGTTTAAACTTTGCTGTATACTCATTAAATGAAAATATGAAAAGGACAATTGTTCATTATGATCTAATAAGATTTTTTTCTTCATACTACTGACTTTTTTTCTCTTCTACAGTGAAACAGATTCATATAAATAAAATAAAATAAATAAATGTTAGCTTTCTCATAACTCAAATAAATAATACCTTCATAATTAGAAATCACAAATATTAATATGAATATAAAGTGCCACCGCTTTTAATCTTATAATAGATACTTTTTCGATTAGCCGGTCGCCAGCAAAAAATCGCCAAAGAAATTTGGCGGAATTCTACATTATTTGGCGATGTTTCGCTGGCGCCGGGTTAACGGAGAAGTACCATAGGATATTATTTAGTATATAATTAAGGTGAATATTAAACAGGATTATTGTGAAAATCTACTTTAAACTATATAACTAAAGGCAACAAAGTTCACTAACAGCAATATATTTTTTCTTCAGATTTCACTGATAGTATATATTAAATTATTTGGAATAATTTAATTGCATTTAAAAGAGACGTATTCAAATTACATGAAAAAGTGGAAATGTAAACTGCAAGACGTTACCTATATCTTCACACCAGACAATTCCCAAAGTAGAAATAAATATCACACATTTCAGGAATAATATCCACATTCTGAGAGATCTATTTAAAAATGTTCGATAATTATGAAACACCAACCACTTTCCGATCACCTAAACGTGACGTTTATGTATAATTGACTTGAAATTGGATAAAGACGATATTTAAAACCAGAAAATAAGAACTAACTTCCTAAACAACAATTAATACGATTAACTTTTTTCAAAAAATTGTCAACATTCAATAAAAATAACTTACACAGCAACGAAAGCTGTTACCCATCCGATGACTGTTTACGAAGTACCTTTTCGATATAAAAACCTCGTCTGTTTGTTTTCACGGGAACAACAGAAATTTCAAGAGTGTGACCGGTGGTTGGTGGGTTCTAATTAAGATAGGCCTTTTTGTGTAACATTGATTTATTATTTTAAAACATATACGGTTACGTTACACACAAACACAAAACAGAGAGTGAACAAAACACGTCAACACAACACGAATACAGAGGCTTCACTGATTGTCTCTCTAAGCACACACCAGAGGGCGGCGTGTACTGAGTGAATCCTACGGTAGGGGAAAAAGAGAGTGCTACAGTCTCCCCCTCTGGCTGCGCCGACGTCCCGGCAAGTAGCCAGTACTAGAAGTAGGAGCTCTTGTAGCAGTCTGTGTTCTTGGCCTTTGGTGTCTCTGGGTAAAGGGTTTAAGCCGAGAAGATTTTGGCATAAACAAAGTTCCTTGATGTGTGGCATGGGGTGTCACAGTAATTTTTGGTTCAGATGAAGCGTCGTGATTTGTGGCATGGGGTGCCACATTGATTTTTGGTGCAGTGGTCGACCTCGCTTTCTGAGTGGAGCAATTGGCTTTGAAGCCACATCTTTAAAAGGCGAAAGTGCAGAAACATGATAGGTTGCAATAGGTTCTGACGGCTTGTCAAGACTAGAAATAACATATGATGTTGGCGACTTCTGAGTTAGTATAAGATATGGACCATCACGTTTAGGCATAAACTTTAAGGTCTTCTTGTTTTTGGCTTTGCTAATAGGATGCAAATTTACCAAAACTTTATCACCAGGAGAAAAATAAACAGTTCTTCGATTTTTATCATAGTATTTCTTCCGTTGATCTTGCTTCTTTTCTATTCGGTCTCGTATATCATTAGTGATATGTGCAAATCTTTTGAGATATGGGGTTATCTCTGGAACAAAGTTATCATTTTCAACCACGGCTTTGAAATTTTGCACAACATCGTCAACAGTGCGCAGTTCTCTTCCAAATTGTAGGAAGGCAGGAGTATGTCCGGTAGGATCACAAATAGTTGTATTCATGGCAAATCGAATTACAGGGAGTTTCGAATGCCAGGTATCATGTTCATCTCCCACAAGTATTGCTAGACGAGGTTTAAGGTCTCTGTTTTTCCTTTCGACAGGGTTTGCTTGGGGAAAATAGACTGGAATTAAACATTGGTCTATATTAAGAGTACAACAGATTTGTTGGAGTACGGAACTAATGAATTGTGATCCGTTATCACTGATGATTCTTCTAGGTATGCCATACCGCATAAACACTTCTTCGATTAATGTTGTAGCACATTCATGCGCGGTGGCATGAGCAAGAGGGAATAATTCAACCCATCTTGTAGCACAGTCTTCCACAATAAAAATCCATTGTTTTCCTGTAGCCGTCAGTGGTAGAGGACCAAATAAGTCAATCGAAATTATCTCGAATCTTTGAGAATATACTGGAGTTCTTAACAATCCAGCAGGCTTTTGGTTGTTAGCCTTGTAACGGTTGCATTCTGGACAATGCTTTATCCATTCTGAAATGTAGGATTTCATTCCAGGAAAATAGTATCGTGAGGCTATTTTATTATAAGTACCTTCAATGCCGTAATGTCCAGCTGTAGGGGCATCATGGTGTTCTCGAAGAACTCTTTCCCTTTCTTTCTTTGGGACAACCAATTGTGCTTCTTCAGATTCAGAATCTGGAGAGTAGCGATAGAGTAAACCATTACTCATGAGGTAACCTCGGTTTGACCAGTTCGCAAAATTTTCATCTTTATCATTGTTTTCGAAACAGTCTATTATTTTCTTCAAATCGTCATCTTTTAACTGTTCTTCACGCATATCACTGGCCTTTCTTGATGGCAAATCGATAGATATAGTGCATAATTCACAATTAGAATTGTTGTGAACACATACAGGTCGCGAAAGCATATCAGCTATAACATTAGCTTTACCAGGAATGTATTCTACTGTCAGGTCAAATGATTGCAACTGTAAAGCCCATCTTGCCAATCGGCCTGTTGGGGATTTCAGACTCAACAGCCATTTTAAGGGTTGATGGTCAGTCACAACTGTAATTTGGGCACCTTCTATGTAACCTCGGAACTTTTCGAGAGCCCATACGACTGCTAATGCTTCTCTCTCGGTTGTAGAATAATTTCTTTCAGATGAAGTAAGTAAACGACTCGCATACTCTATGGGATGTTCTTCTTCACCTTTTCCTTGGATAAGGATAGCTCCTAGAGCATAATTTGAGGCATCTGTTCGGATAACAAATGGTTTAGTGTCATCGACCTGTTTTAGAACCGGTGGAGAGATTAGTTTTTCCTTTAATAGATCAAATGCACCCTGCTCTTCTTCGCCCCATTTCCATGTGGTTTTCTTCTTAGTAAGATTGCTTAGTGGGCGAGAAATTTCTGCAAACTGATGTATAAAACGACGATACCAACTGCAGGTTTGCAAAAAACTTTGGACTTTTTTTGTGTTTTTGGGAGGAGGAATTTTTGCTATTGCTTCAACTTTTGCAGGATCAACTTCAATACCAGCCTTGGTGATATAGTGACCTAAATATTTTACTTTGGGGCAAGCGAAATTACATTTGTTTCTATTGGCATGCAATTTAAAGTATTTCAGGCGATCAAATACTTGACGTAAATCTTCAAGATGTTCTTCAAATGTAGAAGATATGACAATCAAATCATCTAAATATGCTAAAGTCTTGACTTTAAGGCCATTTCGGAAAATGTCCATGAGTCTTTGGAAAGTCGCGGGTGCTGTTTTTAATCCAAACGGCATCCTTGTAAATCTGTAAATTCCAAATTGACAAACAAATGCAGTTTTGTCTTTGTCAGGGGGATACATTGGAACTTGATGGTATCCACTTTTTAAATCAATGGTAGACATGTAAGCTGTTTGTTTTGCAGTTTGCAATAGGTCATCCATCCGCGGAAGAGGATAGGGATCAGGCTTTGTAACCGCATTGAGCTTCCGGTAATCAACGCAAAGACGAAAATCACCGTTGGGTTTTGGAACTAGCACTACTGGAGCGGCATAGGGAGAATCGCATTCTTCGATTACTCCAGAGGCGAGAAGTGAATCAATTTCCTTCTTCAAAATCTCTTGTCTGGCAGGAGACAACCTGTAAGGAGGTACTGCAACAGGAAGCTTATCTCCAGTATCAATTTTGTGTTCGATGAAAGGTGTAGGCTCTCCCCCTGGTTGAAAGCATGTCTCGTATTCTACGAGAAGGGAGTTGAGGCGACGTTTTTGTTCATGCGAAAGATTTGTTCCTTCATTTTCACGAAGATCACAGGGATTTGGAGTAGTAGGAACTGCCAGCAGAGCGTTAATGTCAGGTGGTGTTTTAATAAAATCATATTTGATTCGCGGAGATTCCGAGAAATACCAATGCCTGTTGCAGAGATCTAGGACGATTCCTGCTTTACTCAAAAAGTCAACACCTAGAAGAGTTCTGTTTCCTCGAGCGTTTTTCAATACAATGAGTTCTGTCGGAATACTTTTACCTTTAACCGTAATGTCGACAATTGTAGTGAGTATTTCCGTTTTCTGAATTTGGCCATCAGCTAGTGTCATATCTATAACTTGGCTTTTGAATTTCAAGCCGTTCTTCTTAAGAAGTTCAAATAGCTTTTCTCCAGCTACTGAATGTGTTGCACCTGTGTCGGCACAAACAGCTGCATGAGTGTCACAGACAGTGATATCAATGATGCTTATTTGTTTATCCTCCATTGAAAAACTGTAAAAGTTCATATGATTGAGACTTGACGATACATCAGGGTTTACTTTCAATGCTGGGTTGCATGTAAGACATTTTGCTTTGATTATTCCAGGAGCTCCACAACCATAACAGTTCAGGGGTCTTCTGTCATCTTCAAGTCTTTCATTATTTCGTTCGTGTGCTCTGTCTTTGTTAATGGAGTCCCTCCTACTTTGACTGGGAACCCCGGGATACCGCCTACTTTGACTGGGAATCCCAGACAGAGCCAGTCGATCAGGATTGTGTTCATTTCGAAACTTTGGGCCTTTAGCGTTAAAAGTCCTATATCTATTTGATTTTCCATAATCAGCTGGTTTCTTGAAGTTTTCCGACTTGTAAGCTTGTGTTTCTTTACTGTTTGGGCGCAGACTGTCGTAGGTGTCCAGTTTCTCTATTAGGTCATCGGGAGTGACCCATTCACACCATACATCCAAGAAATGGTCCTTTATTTCAGGAGGGACACGTTTTTTCATTTGATCGAGGATCATCAAGTCCTTCAGCTTATCAAAGTCCTGGATATTCAGTTCCTCCAACCATCCTTCAAAGTAATTTCTTAACTCAAAATGGAAATCCTTCCAAGATTTTTCTGGGTTTTTTCTATGAGTTGCGAAAAGATGTCGCAATTTCTCTGCGTTTAATTTATATCTTTTTAAAAGCATAGCTTTTATATGTTCGAAATCTTGAGCTTTTTCCTCAGATTCTCTAGAAATAATTTTTACAACTTCATTTGGCAGGACGCCAAGTAAATATGCTACCCAATTTTTCTTATCTATTTTTAAAAATTTCATTTGTCTTTGAAAGACATTGATAAACAGTGACATGTCATCTTGTTGAGGGTCAAACTCAGGAATTAGACTCTTAAGTTGTAAATTTAGTTGATTTGGTGATGCAACGACTGAACTTGAAGGCGACAGCTGTCCAAGTTTTTGGACTTCTAATTCCAAACGAAGTTTTTCCAATTTAAACGCGTTTTCACGAGAAACTTTTTCTTCCTCTTTTGCGGCAATCCTTTCACCGATCACCGAATTTAGGAATTCTCGAACAAAGTCTTCATCGTAGTTTTTACTGTGTATTATCAAGTCTTTAATGTCGGGGAGACGCGCATCTTTCGGGACTTCAATACCCATTTCTTCAGCCACAAAGATGAGATCGGCTTTAAGACCCTTACCCAAGAAACTCATCCTTGTTGTTAGGTTTAGGCACTACTTTCCGTTGTTCACAAAATCACGTCTTTTACATTGTATTTAAAAGAAATTTAAGAGTATAAAAGAAAACTTGCAATCACTAAATAATTTACAAAATTTAACACAAATGCACAAGATTCATCAAAGATAATATTAATTTCATAACAATATAAAGTTTTAAATTATTGTAATCGGTTAAACCTTATGAATTTTCTAGAAAGTTATCATAACATTTTAAAATTTCCATTGATTATATTTAATTCTTCAATAAAATAATATTTACCAAAATTTATTAAAAGAACATGTCATTTCTTAAAGAATAATCAAATCAAGAATAATAATGAAAAGTTGTACGAATACTCATAAAAAGGAAAAAGAATATATAAATTTTCAATACCATGCGCTTAAAATTAAAACACAGAACAGTGCTGACAGAAATAATGATAACTTTTTTTTTTTTTTTTTTTTTTTT
>JAOUZG010040955.1:2596138-2634899 GCA_026289955.1 Argiope argentata | reverse complement strand
GCGTGTACTGAGTGAATCCTACGGTAGGGGAAAAAGAGAGTGCTACAAGAGTACATTAATGGATATCCTGAAGGTTAAGCTTAGATTCACACATAGAACCGATGCGTTGATGACGTCAGATTAGAAGCACGATTCTTCGATCGAATGTTATGTTAAGAATTTTTTTCTTTGTCAGATTTCTTTGTGGATACATTTGTAGAGTCATAAATTTCGAATATTTAATGCAATTTAATTATTTATCTTGCCTGTATGGTCTTTATGCAAGGAATAATGAAATACTTACGTTCAAAGTTATTAAGCTTTAAAATAAAAACTATATATTAAGAAGTGATTGATTATTTGAAAACAAGGAAAGGGGAATAATTTTAATTAAAATTATACAATACATATTCATTTAAACAATAGTGTTTTATTTATTTGATAGAACTAAAAACGAAACTATCTTAAAAGAAATCTTCAAAGTAAACTTAAAGCTTACAACTTTGAATAAACATGAATCAAAATAATTTATTTTTTACATAATTGCTGTCATAGCAAAATCTGTGAATACAGAGTGTTGTTTTAATGACACTACAATTAGACTCGACTCGAGTAAGTACACAATAAAGAGAATATGCATAAGAAAATTAAAACAACATGAAATCCTTGCCTGCCAAATTTTGGTGCTTAAAAATACTTTGTTTAGGGAATACTAAAATTATGGATAAAACCTTTAACTGAAATTGAATGAAATTTTTTTTGTTGTTAATTAGAAGATCTCGAAAGGCAGCTAGTTTAACCTAACTTCCTTTCTTTTCATGGATCGGAACTTGACACTCCTCATTTATATGAAATAAATGAAACTATTTTTTAAATGCTGCACTAGTTTCAGATATTTCTTTGTCCCATTTAAAAATTATTTGAGACCAATTAGTTTTTACTACATGATTAATTTTTTCAGAGGATTCGAACTTTTTTCATTACTCTTTCTTGTAAAGAGGAAACCATTCCAAACAGCACAATTTAAGATGCAGCTGTTTTCACAAATCGTTTCAAGAAAAGATTCTAATACCGTTTGTTTTCAAAATTAACTATTGCCTTATTAATAGCCATTCGTGCAATGGATAACAGCTGATCCAATTCTGGCAGGTAAACTATACACTCTTATCTTCCAATTTCGGAAGTAAGCTCAAAATCCATGAAATTTTAGTGGTTTTACAAAAACATGATTACGTTAATTTATTTGTCTCTTTGTATATATTGGATTCATAAAACATATTTTCATTTCGTTTTCTCGTGCTTTTGTTACCAAAAGTAACTTTAATGACATGTAATATTGGTTCCTTATAATTTGTTAACTTTAACTCATCAAACAACTTAAACAGTAACAAAAAAATGGAATTTTATTATTATTATTTTGAAAAAACCAATTTTAGAATTTACTTTTTGAGAGGCCATGTTAATTGAATGCTTTTTTAACCAAATGTAAGATTGATTTCTTCGTATGGCATAAAATTGTTTTAATTCTCCTTTACTTAATTTTATAGCTATTTTGAATGAAATTATTTTTAATTTCTTATCTTCAAAATATATAGTCTTGTAATCTTAGAGGAAAAAATTACAGTAGAAATGTGATGAATTCCCATTCCCCCTTGATCATGAATAAAATACCCCTAGTAGAAATTGCATACTTCTAGATCAAAATGTTTTATTTTGGAGTTATCGTACTCATAGAGATATAAGTATACTTTCATTTTTTAATCATGTGAGAACTTGATGTTTTTTTAGGAAGTTTTGAGGCCTCCGAAATTTACAGACGAAAAATAAAGATTATCAACAGCCGGAAATAATGGATTGAATAATTTTTTTTACCTGCTATTACCACTATTTCATTATTATTACGTATGTTTCTTTGAAAGCAGATGCGTTTTTAAAAGTGTAACCTTCTTTTACGAGCATTGCTTTATTATTATGTATGCTTTTTCACAACATATCATTTTTAAAGGGTTGACGAAGAACTATGACATCATAGCTGTTATTTCATCTCAAAATCGGTCGAACTCCAAAACTTTGTTTGCCAGCTGGAAAAATTTTAAATAAAAGTTAAAAAAAATTATCATTATATATATACATATACTAATATATATATTATAGAGGGATAAAGAGTGACAGAAAAGTCTCATGATTTTTAATGATTTTAATAAGGCAAATAATGACTTAAAATAATAATGTTCTCACATGATGACTTGAAATTTTTGATCGTGGATTTCATTTTTATTTGGAGGAGGAAGGGGTTAAGGAGAATTTGACTTACAAAAATAAGTCAGAATTAGAGTTCCAATCCCTTTTTTTGTATACTTGGTATACGAGAAATCAAAAATAGAAAAGTAACCAAATAGTATTAACAAAAGTAGGGGCACATAATCCTTTCCCACAAATATGTTTTGGAATAAGTTATCGAGACAAATTATTTCATCCAAAAGCTACAAAATCAAGAAACACCTTTGGCGAGGTGTCATTGAAACTGATAATGATAGATATTTTTAGAATATCTTGTTTGTCTACATCGTTCAGAGGTGAACTTATTTTAGACTGCTCGCTTTAGGATACATTATCATTTGAAAGTACAAGTGAAAGTAGAGATAGATAATATTATATCTTCTAATGTTAATAAACTTTTGCTTATTTTATCGACATTCATGATATATGTGCGAGTCTGAAGGAATTTTTTAAAAAAATTATATACATTTCCGATTCTACTAACCCCTTGACATACGGATTTATTTAACTTTCTAATTAGATGATACATCCTTTTTTGTCATTTATTGATAATTTAATTTTTTAAATAATATATGGAGCATTTGGGATATTAAAGTGTTTCGAATTGATTTTTACGTATTTAAATACTTGATTCTGTGTCTTAAATGGAGACTTGAAACTAAAAATTCAATAATTCGATTCGCGTGTCAGACACGTCATTGTATGCGAAGGGGTTAATCTCTGTTTATAAGGGAAAATATGCTTTACAAACTTTAAAGTGAGATTATCTCCCATTTTAAACTTCACGAAATCTCCGAGGATCATATTTCACAATCCATATATATTACAAGAAACTGTCTGCTCACGTGTGTGTGCAAGTGCAAATGCACGTACGCGCTATGGTTGTCTTCGTGCGCATATGTTTACGGTGTCTAGACAAGTCTTTAGCATTTACAGTCGTGAAAGTTGGCACATTGATAGTTGTAGTGATGATTCACTTTACAGGGAAGCACGAATTTTAAAACTTATAAAATTATTCAATATTCTGGATGGTTTTTCAAAGGTAATTGCGCTTAGTAACGTTTCTAATAATGGTGACAAATGAGTGCAATCTGTTGCGCTATGCAACAAACAGCTGATATTCTTAATTTTTTTAAAAATAATTTATTGATTTTGATAAAATTATTCTAAAAATAATTGAATTTTTTCAGAAAAATTACTTTATTGTATACGTAGCGTAGAGAAAGTATAGTAAAGGTTTTAAAAAATCGAACTGTAGAATTTGATGAATCTCTGCATTTTAGATCTTTCTGAATTCGAAAAACAAATTTTTAGCGACTATCCGTCTGTGTGTCTGTGTCATAGATAACTTAAAAATGTTTTGAGCTAGGTGATTGAAATTTTGTATACGGTCTTAACACCAATTTTGTAAAGATCTATCAAGTTTTAATTTTCAGAGCAAATATGTTCGGTCTGAATATAAATTAACACGATGATTGCAAAACGAAGAGAGCTAAATAGATGCAATTCGGTTCACAGATTTAACATCTATATCGTAGACACCGAGAGAATTTGAGCAAAATCCAACCAGAAGTTGATCCTTTTCCGACCAGTGCTTTTAAAAGCAAGCAAATGTGAACGTTCAAAAACGTAATGATTTAAATACATCAAATTTGGTATGGTATTTTGCAACTACAAGTATAGTTTTATGTCCAATTTTTGTTCTAACCGGTTGAGAAAAGCGTGACTAAAAAAATTCCATTTTTGGGTATTATTGACATATTCCAGAAATTAAAAGCCAAATAACACGCCAAGGATGACAAGATAGATTCAGTAAAAATACTGAATTGGAGCCAAATTTGATCTTTCGTAACTATTTTACTCCAGTACGATTAAGATGTTCGTTGGTATGAAAAATTTATTTCAGAATATGCGAGAAATTTTGGGAGAGACCATTCGTACTGGTTTTAAAAATTATAATTAAAAACTGTTTCATATTCAAATCAAGCCAGAGAAACAGCATATTTTGTAATCGGAAGTACGTCGATTTCCGGATAACAACTTATATTGGGTGTTTGTAAAAATCCGATTTTATTTACACACCGATTTTGTGTAAATAAAACCGTAGCTGTATGCTCTGCAAGATGTAAACCTTATTATTTGTTCATTAAAAGATTTTCTATTTTATACTCTGCCTACTTTTTACTCTACTCTTGTAGTTGAGAGAAATTCCTTCAAAAACTTTTGCATTTGTTATTCTAATCCCACTAACTTTCCCAATTATTTTAATTTCATTGATCATTTGAATTTCTTTATAATTTACTACTTTATAATCAAAAACTTTTTTTCATTGACATTTAATTAATTGTTTTCTAATTCAGGGATGCACAACCTATGGCCCGCGTAGCCATTGAAGTTGGCCCACGAATGTTGTCAATAAAATAAGACTAATTTTAAATGAAATGAGATTTTTTACAATAAATAGGAAAAAATGTGATGCGAAAACGATTCTACATCATAATAAATAATTTAAGTTGGTCATTAAGTTTATTTTTTATCACGCGGCTTTTCAGTTTGTTCCCTTTATAGCTACCTGCGAGCGAGCACGAGTTTTCGTATAGGAGAAGCTCGCTGACGTGAAAAATATCCACACATAAAAATGCAGTATGAGGATTAAATTCAAATCTTGCTAAATGCATTTGATGATCAATTTTTACATTTTGAAAAGTGTCTTGACAAAAATTGGTGTATTTTCTTCTCCATTTTCTGTTGATGTAAATCTTCTGGCTGAGAGTATGAAGTTAGCCTTAATTGATTAACAGATTTCTGATTTTTTTTAAAAAATCAGTTCACCGGAAAACCGATATTACAATTTGATGAAGACATACCCGAGAAATTTTCGTGCTTAAAGCAAAATGCAGCAGCATGTGCAACTTTCTTTGGCAGTACTTACATTTGTGAGCAAACTTTCTCACTAATGGATTTAAACAAATCAAAAGTAAGAAATAGAATAGCAGATGAGAACCTTTCTTATGTTCTACGTATTGCCACAACCAATCTTAATCCCAACAGGAAATCAATAACTTTAAATATTCAGTCTCAACCATCTCATTAATTCTTACTAATTTTGAGAATTAATTAATTTCTCAAAATTTAAATTGTGTTCTCTGTATAATTGCCAAAAAGTTTGCTTCTGTTATTCTATTTCAAGTTTACCACCTTTTTAGTAGGAATCTTTTTTTTTTGATAAGTATTTTAATCCTATCTATAATGTTTGTATTTTATTCAGATATTTATTGCATAATGTGTGCATGAGTAAGATAAGTAAAGTAATAATTGTAATTCATGCGTATTACCATAAAAAAAGTGTTTTCACGTTTATAACATGTTTTAACATTCACGTGCTGCTTTGGCCCTCGACATGATCCTTTTTCATATTTTGGTCCCTCATCCTGAAAATGTTGTGCATCTCTGTTCTAATTCTACAGCTTTCTTTGTTGATATGAAATAGAAACGCGCATCCACTTAAAAAGATTTATTTCTCGGCTGAAAGAAACCAAATTAGGAAGGAAGAATTGGAAAAATAATTTTGATTTGATTTAAGTTTTAATGGCATTGTTAGAAGCTTGGTTTTTAATTTAATTGTTTCATGATCCCTCCTTATCAGTATGCTTCCATTTCAGGTTATTTGCTTCTGTTCTCATGTACCATAAATTGATGCAATTGTCACAAAGAAAAACATCATAACTGGCAAGAATATGGTAGATTTATAGAATATACGAATCATGGAAAAGTACAGTAATCGACAAAAAAATGAAATCTATAGTCGCAAATTTCAAGTTATCATATGAGAACATTATTATTTTTAAGTGATTATTTGTATTTAATTTATTAACCAGTTTAAACAGGTTTAAAAACCCAGTAATTTCGATGAAAGATGCACTATTACTGGAAGCTATTATATATGTGGGGAAATCCAATGAACGTAATGCAGATTGATATTAAAATTATATTCTAATATTTACAGCATTTTGAGAAATACAATTAGTAAGAATGAGCTTATAATATCATTAAAGAATAAATAAAAGTCCCGTTTCACAAAATGCGATGGTTAAAAATTAAAAAAAATCAAAAAAAAAAAAAAAAAACCCGATAATTTTTTGAGCGCAAGATTAATTATTCAAAAGTAAGAAATCGTAAGCAAACTTTAAGATGATGTCATTTTATAGAAACGATAAACAAACAGCAATTGATTATAAATTTAATTAACAACAATACTGGCAAAACAATCCTCAAATGCATGGGGCAGGTGACTGGCTATCTACCAATGAAAAAACGAATATTTCTTGCCTTCAAATTTCGGAGAAACCAAACCTCCTTACCAAAATAACATTATGTTCTCACATGATAAAAATAGGTTTACTTTAAATCGATATAAAAATAATATAGTGAATTTGGAAAAAAATAATTTGAAGATAAAAAAATGAATTTGAAGTTTTGATGAGTCATCACGTATCGGAATTTTATAAGTTAGAAAAGCAAAGTTTTGGCATTAATTCTGTGTGTGAAAAAGACTCAAAAACACTTTGAGTCACACTGCTAAAATTTGATATATTGTAGATTTGTAAATATTTATGAAATTTTACGGAAATCCATTCAAAGAAAGTCTATCTATTTGGCAGTTTTAACATACGTTAGCAGGATAACTATGAAACAAAAAGAAATGAAGGATAAAATTCGTTATATAGATGTAACATCTATAGTGCAGACACCTATCAATTTTGAGCCAAATGCGATAAAAGGTTGAACGTTTATCCACGTGTAGTCTCTGAAGCATGTAAACGCGATAATTCAAAAACGCAATGACTTAAATAAATCAAAATTGGTACATGTTATATAATCACAATAGCAGTTAATGTCAAATTTCAGTTGTAATTGCCAACGTGAAAACCCACATTCAATTATTAGATGTGTTTGATGCCATGTCATGGGTTAATCACCTAGATCTCACGATAGATTCAGTATAAGTGCTAAATTCCCGCCAATTTTCGTGGAGGGGGGAGGGAGGAAGATAACACTTAAAAAAAAGAATGTGAAACTTTTGGGCGCAGATCACTGCCACTAGTTTGTTTCATGGTTTTATTCGATTCGTTATGACTATACACTGAACATTCACGTCCAATCTACTTTTATGGTAATGTCGCATGCCTTGGCACAAATGTTGCAGCATTTCTTGGCAATACAAGTTTAGTATGGATAGATTATTATGATTATATCTTATGGATTAAATGATATGATAGCCATTTTCATATGCGCAGTTAAATTTCGATTTAAATCTAACCTCCCCTGGAGTTAACGCACGCGCTTACCAGTGGGAGCCACTAACTCCTGCCCAACGTGGCATCTTCATCTTCTTTCAGCCATGTGGCCAGAACCGCTAAGTGGAGGTTAGAGGTTCGACAAGTAAATATGAAGTTGTGGCGTTAGCTTCATAAGCCAGATAACATCTGCGATACTGAAGTATACTTTTAATATTGTGGTCATGTTATTCGATTACTGGCCCTGGTGTCGCGGGTTCGTACCGCGACCTTCAACCGCCACATTGGTGACCTAGACAATGTAACCTGATCTGTCGTGGTGGCATCTAATAGCAAACAAAACCATCACTCACTTGACGCAGGAAGCAAAACAAAGCCGTCACTCATTTGACGCATCAACGCACTCACACGCTCGCCAAAGCTCTTGGCGCTTTAAAATCGTTCGTCTCTCCGTTGACTCACTGGTGAGGGGATTACTGTTGAGCTAGCTTCATAAGCCAGATAACATCGACGAAACTGGAGTATACTTTTAGTATTATGGTCATGTTACTCGGCTACTGGCCCCAATGTCGCGGGTTCGTACCGTGACTCTCGCCGCCGCAAAGTAAAGAGAAACTCCAATTTAATCACTTTTATTTTGAGATGACTTAACCTTTTTATACACAATATATGCAATTATCAATAATAGAATAACTACGGGTATTACAGATATGCCAATAAATATGATTACGGAACTCTTAGAAATTGTAATCTGATGGGCACCTAAAATCGTTTCAGCATTGCGCCAACAGTTGTCGTAGTCACCTGGTCTAATGGCAGCCATCGCGCAAAGCTGAGCAATTTTGCAAGCTTTATTGCAGCTCGCAGTCTGCATTCCGGCAGTAAGTGTTTTGAAGAATGGATCAAACCACAAGGAACTTCTTTGCATTCTTTGGTAATGTTTGACAAGGGATTGAGTCGTCAAATCATTCACTCCGAAGAATGTGGTAAAAGAATAGAGAAGCTCATACATATCAGTTCCATTCTGTAAAGCAAAAGCAATTTTGAAATAATAAAAATCTTTTATCACTCAAAAAAAGATAAAATAAATTGAATTGTTCGATTTCTTAGAGTACTAATATTGAACTAAATATAATATAAAAATAAAAGAAAATTAACAAAAATATTAAAGATATTTTTTTGAAAAAGAACTTCTATCGTACATTAAAAAAAGGAAATATTTTTAATCAGAATTCTAGAGTTTTAAACCAAAATGCTACCCGCATACAACAGAAAAAATACGATTCATGGAATTTCTACTGAAAACAATAGCAATGTCTGTAATCAACGTTGTTTCTAGAAGAGCGCCTTCTACGCAGAAAGAACACTCTCAAGATGAAATTCAATGGTGTTAACTTTCTTCTTGTAAATATAAATAATCCTTCTAATTTCTTTTGCTTATTTTAGGAAATGTGCTGAGTCATAATATATTTGATAGTTAACTAACTCACTTTAACCACTTCACATACAATGACGTTTCTGACACGCGCATCGAATTATTAATTTTAAACCTGCAATTAAGTGAAAGTATTCAGCAATTTAAAATGCGAGAATCATTTAGAAACTTTTCATTATCTTAAAACTCGTTACATTATTATAGGAATTAAAATAACAATAAATGTTTAATGTTGGATGTGTCATCTAATTAGGAAGTTAAATAAATTCGTATGTCAAGTGGTTAAACTTATCTTTATTTAAACATACATATATCAGTCAAGAACGAATGCGGACAAACATTTTAGACAGGGTCTTTCCCAAGAATATAGTTTTAATTATGAATTGATTGGTGGAATATGTGAGTTAATAAAAAGTATCAAATTGGCCGGGAATAATGCATCTTTCATTTCTAAGCTATGCCGTTATACACGGTATGATTTTATTTTAAATCAAAAATTAGAACTCGTACTTTCTGGTTTGAATTAATTAATGCCGTCAGTAATAAAAGAAATTATTGGTGCAAATCGTTGCTTAAAGAGTTACTCCCAAGATTGCCAACCGTAAAAATTAAATTTATCCCAAGTTTCGACCATTTAATATTCCATATATAATATAAATGGAATTTATACAAATAGAATATATTACAATTTTGATAATATAACCCATAACATATTTAATATAAAGCCATACAGCTGAAAATAAGTATAATAACTTATATAGAACACAATATATAATATTAAAAACTCGCCGTCTTAACTCGACAGAATAAAAAGTATTACGCTTTGTTTTATTGATAGCGCTTTTACATGAGTGTCTCCGGAGAGTGTTCATCTACGAATTGTTTTGTTGTTGTTGTTATAAAAACCTGGATATGTAAGGCCATACTCACACACATACACAAAAACAGATTATAAAAAAATAAACCAATTGATTTATTCTTTTACCTAACTGGTTTCGATCAATGAATTAAAAAAAAATCTAACAATCATAAGGAAACCGATTAATTCCTGAACTGCTCTCAATCCTACGGCGCCATTTCTTTCAAACTACAAAATATCGCCGTAGGATTGGAGGACGTGTGTGTGTGTGTGAGGGGGGGGTATTATGATCTAAATGACCCAATCATGGGATTAGTAATTTCAGATCATAAATCTCAGCAAACACATTCTGTTTCCATAACGTTAACAAAAAGGCTTTGTCGAAGAGAAAAAGAGCCCGTATTTCATTGTAACTTAAATTTTTAAATCATTTCACTTTATACTTTTGGCATTTAGTTGGTTCGTCGGAATATTGATCATATTTACTTTGAAGTAAAGCTTTAATGTCTGATCTAATGTTCAAAAATCTTAAAAGAAAATCGTTTAAGCCTTAAATTGTTGCAGACTTTAAAGACTTGGTGAGTGCAGTAACCTTACACCTCTTATCTTTTTTGTACATGTGAATCATTCTAATGAATGTCAGGCTTCTTAACATTATATGTCGTTGTTGTTGTTTATTCCCATTGGATTGAACATCAATTAAAACTAGGTAAGAGACCGGGAAAAGAGGGATGCAGTTACTTCTGAGGGTAAGGGCCTCTAAGTACTTAAGGGTAGAAGTCTAACTTTAACTCATTTGAAGGTGACACTTACATACTCGCTTGCACAGCACCATAGAAGAGCTATTTCACACACTTCACATAAAGAACAAAGAATTGAGATCAACATCAGGATTCAAGAACCAGGACTCAAACCCGGAACTCCCAGATCATAGGAAAGACGCTCTACCTTTAGATCAGACCGCCGGCATTACATCATATTGCTATTAAAAGTGTAACTATCGAGTAATCCAACTTCCAGCTTTCGAGGAACTAGAATGTCCCTTTCATATTACTTACTATGTGCATTTGGCAACTGGTTGATTCATAAAAATTCATGGTTGACAAAAATTTCATTTAAAAATAAATTTCACTATATTGTTTAAATAATGTTAAAAAAATTTTTTTTAGCTTCAAACTTTGATAGGCATGTAACTCGTATTATTTTAGAAGCTTTATGATGTTCTCGGTACTTTTCCGTTAGCCAGACACCAGCAAAAAATCCCCAAATAATGTAGAATGCCGCCAAATTTCTTTGGCAATTTTTCGCTGGCCCCAGGCGAACGGAAAAGTTTCCCGTTCTCTTCATTCCCTTATTTTTCTTTATATCTGTGTGTTGTAACTAATGGCACTTGCCTTGGGCAAGCCCCCACTGATACGATCAGCAGATTTTGTCTAAGAAATGCGTCTCTTTGTTTCACATTTAGCACCATCTAGGGCCAAGAGTACGACTTAGCTACTCACACGTCACAACCCTTTTTAGGGGGCGGACTTCATTCATGCAAATTCATTCATTCATCTCAGATCGTAATTTAGACCTGGTACAGGGAACGATCATCTTTGACTCAGTACCCCCAGTGGTATTACTATCGACGTTAAATCTGTTCGACCACGAACAGATTTAACGAGCGCCAGCCGCCATTGCACTCGCCACACACTCTTTATATCTTAATGAATCCACTTATTCCCATCGGGGGGGGGGGCTCAGATATGAGGATGAGAAGCTTCCGACATGGTGGTTAGTTCTCGCCACCTCCGTGGGTATAAAAATGGTGGGAGACGGCTACCTCCAACAGATGATTGAACAGAAATCAATGGAATGGATTGTTCCCCACGGGAAGTATTGCACCGTAGCCGGTGATGGCCCTTAGGACTCAATCTTAGTCCTCACACCAGTGCTGCTACCACGTCAATCCAGTCAATCAGATTATTCCTTAGTGACAGGTTGGAATGACAATTATGTTATGCATCCATCAGGAAAGAATATTAGTAATAAATACAGAAGTTATTTTAAAAATTTTCACCGTTATTTAATTTCGAAGTTAAACCTTAATGTTAAATATAACAAGGTTTCGAACCCTTTTTAAAAAGCAGATAATATTTGAGACGCATTTAGTAGGTTTACTCAACATGTCAAAAACGGGGGGAAACAAGACTGAAATATTAGCAGAAACAATAAAAATTCTGCAAGAACATATTTTGTCGCAAAAAAATCAATATTAAAAAATTTGATTATAAAAGAAAGTATATTGCAATAGAAAAAAAATTATATGACTAAGGTTATCAGCTTTACACGTATTTTATTGATTATTGATATAACTTAAATAGATTTTCATGAATTTTAATTTAATGAAAGAATTATTTTTATGCTTCTTTATTTTTGAAAGCTGTTCGATGAAACTTTAAGATTTCGCTTTTTTTTATTTAAAGAAACTTTTGAAAAATCTCACATTTCCATACTCCAGAGAAAATATGTATCGTTTGGTAACTCTGTATCAAATGGTCGATAGAACCCAACATTTATCTTTATTAATAGTACAGATATTAAATTGTGCAAATATTGAATTGAATTATTTTTTTAATGAAAGAAAATTATTCGTTTACATTTTTGATGTAACAAATCGAACTTCAAATTTCAGTCTAAGAGTGAAACCTATAGTTGAAAATTATGGAAACTTTAAAAAATTCCAAATTGCAGAAAAATATGCACAATAATTAATACGTTAACATTCAATTTTAAGGTTTTTAAATTATGAAAAAAAAATAAGTTTTTTACAATATTTTCGGAGGCTATCATGAGATCTCCGAATTTTCACCTAATTTTTAATTTACTAAATATTATTCTTAAAATAGTTGCCCCAAGGTACACACTTCCACTCCTTTACATATACTGTGTTAAATAAGAAAGAATAGATAGACCTGTAGGATGAATAGGTCTAACAGTCTATTCTATAGACACATACATTCGTTTTTATCATTAGTAGAAATTATTTCATTCAATGCATTCATAAAAGTTGCTTCATTGATATGCTGGTGCAACATGCGTACACGAAAGCAACATTCTTGGTTAATGTTCTTAAGTAACACATTTGAACTAAAAACAGATCAATCGTAAGGGTGATGATTATTGTACAAAATTTATAGATAATCTGTTAACATCCTAATAATTCTACGAATTCGTGGTTGATGTAAAAAAACAGCGCATTCAGCGAAAACTGAAGTTACCATTTAATTAGATATCTCAAAAATAAATCGATTAAGAGATTAAAACTTTGATAGGATCAATTCAAAAGTAACTTACACTTTTTTCATTATTTGCTTTGGCCAGATTTAAATAGTATTGACTATAATCTAAGAGTTTAAAATCAGGAAGAGAATAATAAATCAGCCGTATAGAAGGGTTGACAGGAAGACTAACATTTTGCCCAGGACCTTCATACCAAGGATTAACAGGTGGTGCCAGTAAGGAAGAGCTAATAAATTTTCCTCCTAAAAACAAAAACAACAGTTTTTTACAAAATTTATAATTGCCTTTACAAAATTAGATTTCCGTCATTGAATGTGTATCTTTAACTTATTCATTTTGCAGACTTTGTGAATATTTTTGAATATTAACTGATTTTGAAATTTATAAGGTGTGCCTTAATGATAAATCTATTCATACTCTCTAAAAAAAATCGACGTCTCAAGACGGAGTTGTCCGATTGAGACGAAAATTGGTGGATTGGAAGAAAATGTACAGAAAAGCAAATAATTAAAATCTCAGAACGATTGAATAATTTATTTCAGAGTTACAGTAACAAGCTCAATAAAGTGTTGACCCGCCTCTAGCCTGGATACAAGCTGCCACACGGCGTGGCATGGACCGATAAAGCTTTCGGATGATCTCCTGCGGTATTTCCTGCCAAATTCACTCCAACTGCTGAACGAGGTCATCAACATTCCGTGGCAGATGCAATCGCCTTCCCATCATATCCCAGACATCCTAATGGGAGAGAAATCTGGAGTCCAAGGAAGTGTTTAACAATCTTGCAGACAGTTCATAGCAACACATGCTGTATACTATGGCAGAAGTTGGCATTGCCCTGCTGAAAAACCAGTCGAGGGTACTGCAAAAGGAATGATAGCAAAACAGGTCTTAGGATGTCATCGACGTACCGCTGTGCAGTAAATGTATCTCTAATGACAACCAAAGGGGTCCGGCTATAAAAGAAAATGGCACTACATAATGCCTTGTTGAGGGCCGGTGTGGCGTGCAATAGTGAAAGCAGGACCCGCCCCCTCTAACTTGGGTGTCTCCAAACATATCTTCGATGATCGTCAGGACACAGTTGGAAGCGGGTTTGTCACTAAAGACTATACGATCTCACTTGGCATAATTCCAACCTGATCGAGGCATGCACCACTGTAATCTGGCTTGGCAGTGTGTAGGCTTGAGTGGCAGGTGGCGTAACGGTCGGCACGAGCGTAGATTTCTCTGTCTCAACCCCGTGTCTGGTCATGGGGGACACTGGTGTTTGGGTTGAACGTCTGATGGTTGATATAGATGAACAAGGTGCTGTGACAGCTGATCGGACAATCACTCTGTCATCACGCTATGTTGTGGCCCTAGGTCGACCGCTACCATCCTGACGCTGAACTCTGCCATTTTCCACCCATCCTTGCCTGAATCTTCGAATCGCCGCATCACTTCGACTCAAATGACGAGCGATTCTCCGATTTGTCCAAACGGCCTCTTTCAATCCGATAATACGACCTTTGTAAAACTCTGACAGTTGTTCGTAATGAGCACAAACCTTGCGGCGAGGCATTTTTTCAGTTGTTGAAAGGTAAACTGAATCGCATTCAAACCGAAAATTTTAACAACCGTTGAGGAACTGCTCTTTATGTACATCTGTTGGATAAGCAGTTCCGATGCGCTGATCAAACTATTCATTCATTGGACACAAAAAATCTCATTTTCCACAGCCAAATAAATATTTCGATAGATATTTTATTGACTGTCTAAAGCAAGTATCAATTTTTTTTAAAAAAATCTCGAATTGGATTTATTACTAAATGTAGAATTTTGTGTGCCTTGAAATTCAAATTTTATTTCTGAGAGGAATTTTTATATCAAAAAATTTAATCAGATGTCTGCCTTAGAATTTTATTTAATTAAAATATATAAAGATTTCATAAGTTTAATATATTTAATAGTTCAGCAAGTATCACATCACAAACTTGTCGAAGCAATAAAAGCTCTGATAATTCATTTAAAAAGGAAAAAGCACCGCTTTAAATGCAATTTGATATGACTTATGGTGAAATCTTCATAAGCATATAACATCAATGGTACAAGTGTAATTACCTTTGTATTGTAGTCATGTTACTCGGCTACAAACTAGAATGTTGCAAGTTCTGTAATAGATCAATCCGCATTTGCTATAGATTAAAACTCATAAATTCAATTAAGACAGTTTTCCGCAAGTCACAAACTTTGTACATTACGAAATAAAGCCGAAAGTGGAAATCCTATTACGGATTGAATGACTGGCGAAAGCATGTGCTTGAATGCTTTGTTGGAAAGTTTGAATTCCAAATTAGCATTTAAAAACATCGCTTTAGATAGTGTATCAAAGTGAATTAAAAATATGAAAATTAAATGAATAATTGTACACAAATGAATTTGTTTCATAAAAAGGTAACTTTTTTGTCTTAAGATAATACAAAAAGCATTTTTATAAAATAATTGTTTTGTAAGATATGAGCATCAGTTTCTGTAGGCAAGTCATAACGATTACGGTTAGACTTAAAATTAATATATGGTTGCCAAAATTGTAATTTCTCGCCAAGTATAATCTTGTCATTTTTTTGTTGTAACTTCAAAAGTCGTTTGTTAGCATTTGTGGTATATGCTAAAGATCGCAGAATTTTGTAGAGTTTTTTTGGAAAATTGACTCGATTTTAACGTGCTTGCGGAGAAACCGTAAATTAATAAGAAGATTTAACGATTATTTATCTGGTTGTTGTTGTTTCTAATGGCATTTGCCATGAACAATCTCGCTGATGCTTCAGCAATATTAAGCCGAAATGAGCGTATCTTGTTTTGAAGTAGCATCAACTAGGGTCAAGAGTAACCTCTTAGCTACTCACCCATCACATTCGTGTGCATAGCCTCTTTTTACAGAGGGCACATTCACGCACCTTATAGATAGAACACAGAAGAATAACCATGCCCAAACCGAGACTCAATCCCGGGACGCCCAGATCACAAGGAAGACGCGCTACCCCTTTGCCAAAACGCCGGCCATTAAACCTATTGTTGCAAGTGGGCGGGCGCCGTGAAAGTGTGCCGAAAAAGAAGGCGTTGGCGACGGTTGACGAACTTCGCGCCAGCCGAGCGAAAAGAATAGTCTGGTAGCTGCTGTATCATTCATGAAGCTCCGTGTGCTTTTGGACTCGCGCTCGCTCGGCTATATAAGGGACGGGTTGCCGCAGTTTCGGCAATTTCCTCTCGAAAGAGAAGCCACTCGTTGTAGCGAGCTGATTAATTTTCTCGCTTGTTATTAGTGAACTGTGTTTACGTTTGCTGTTAACGTTGTATTATTGAGCTCGCTGTGATTTACTGTTTGCTATGCTATACGATATATGTTTTGCAGTCTGTGTTTTTTGCTCGTAAAGCTTGTATTTACACTGTTAGTGACTGTTGACTGCTGGATTGTTTTCATCTGAAGTGTTCCTTTCTCAAGTAAAGTCCATTCAATCCGAACCCACTACGCTAAAAACGCAACACTACTTTTGTACTTGATTGAACTTTTTATTTTAAGCCTGTTTCTTTATTTCTTTTATATCTTCTTTCCTCTGACTAAAGTCCTTTTTGGTGATATGAAGAACTATTTCTAGAACACATCTCATGATATTTTACAGCTGCATTAATTAGCTGAGAGAAGTATTTAACTTGGTACAGCTGTAAAAATGTCCAATTAATGAAGCAATCTAAAATTACATTTGACCGTTGCTATTCGACAATTAGTAATAAACTCGATTTCTGTGCCACGTGCACAAACGTTTTATATATGGAAATTTTCTACATTTTTCAGAACACACGATAAACGGAGACAAAGTCTATCTTTACCTGATCCATTCCGAAAAAGCTGGAACATGTCAGCATGGAGATGTCCATATAATTGTCCAGCAATAATACTAGAGTGATTTAAAATTATTTTAAGATAGGATTCTAAATGTTGAGGGTGATACATAAGAAAGCCTCTTTGTCCTGGAGCCGCTCTGTTAGAGTATCCCGGTGGTACATGACCAATTATGTAAACCTGCAAAATAAATTTATTTCCTGTGCATTGTTTCTTAAGCGCACATTTAAAAAAGTAAAAATAAATAATGTTTATATTACCTCGTATAAATTTAAAATATATAAAATAAAAATTATGATAATGTCGGGTATAGCGGATAGCGCTACGCCCGAACTCCCAATCTTATGGTCAGTAGCTGAGTAACATACCAATCAAGCAAAAGGGACCTTTCAGCTAGAAGGAAGTTATTTGGCTTATATAGAATTCGCCACATACTCTCCCACCAGTGAGTCGGTGGATTAGGCGAGCAATACCTGTGTGAGGTTTGTTGGTGATGTTAACAATTGACGAATTTAAGGCACGTCTAGGTCTTTGAGTTGCCGATAGAGGGCGTAACGGCAGTTGAACGAAGCTACGTGCGAAGGTTGCGTTTATCTAATTTGGTCGCCGGGTTACCATTGTCGGTGATGATAGTTGATAGCGCTAGGCCCGAACTCCCTATCCTATGGTGAGTAGCCGAGTAACATACCAATCAAGCAAAAGGGGCCCTTCAGCTCGAAGGAAGTTATCTGGCTTATAGAACATTCACCACAATAATAATAAAAAAAGTAATTTTGAGATTCTATGAATCTGCGCGTTCTGACTTAACTGAATTTGAAAATCGTATTTTTGAAATCATTTCTGTTTGTCTGTGGATAAAATAATTTAAAAGCACAATGAATGTGATATGTCATTGGTAGATTTGATATGCCAAATCGGTAGATATCAATCAGATTTCGAGCGGAATTTGTTTATAGGACATCTGTCTGTCTGGTTACCCGATGACAAGCGAACAAAATAAGAGAAAATGTAAAAAGCTAGATAGATACAATTTGGTTTGCAAAGTTAGTATCTAAAGTGTAAAAATTTCCAATTTCGGATCAAATCCGATAAGAGGCTGATTATCTGTTGGACTGTTTTTTCCCATGCATGTTATCTTAAACATTCTAAAACGGAACGAGTTGGATAAATGAAATTTGGTATGTTATTTTATAATTATAATTGTAGCTGCACGTTAAAATTTAGTTTGATAAAATTGGTGTGAGGAAAAGGCATTCAAAATACCTAACTGGATTTCTTCATTATACTGTGAAGCGCGAAAGTCTTATATGTGAATTTAAAAATGAAGATCTGAGCACTGGTGCCGTTTACGATTTTTCACCAATTTTAAAATTTGATTGAGGGGGCAGAATTGTGTTTTCATTAGTGAATATGGAGAAAATTGCGATTATATGACCATTGCTTAGAATAATGCTATTTATTTATAAATATGATAAATTAAAAGCTGATAGAGCTAAGGTATTGAAAGTTAGAATATTGCCTTAAAATTAAATTTGAAGATTTTTTCACAATTTGAACAAAATCCTTCTAATAGAAATCCATCTATCTACCACCCTTATGCATATGAACACAACAATTCAAAAACGAAAAGTGTTATATGGACGAAATTTGATACGCAAATAAACAACAAAATTTTAGATGCATATTGTTACAAACTTGTAAATTAGCTTTTTAGCACGAATAGTGTCAGCGTAGGAAAAACCGTTTTACGGTCAACTCTGTTGCTTGCTGAGTGGATGCTGCGTCAGTTATCTCAGAGTTTGACTACAAACTTGGAGACTTTGGCAACAAATTGGATATTGCTGGGAATTGCGAGAATTTTAACTATCCGTCAAATAGAAACTGAGATGACCACCCTGACCTAGAAGTTCTCGGTCAGTCTCTCGGGAGCTATAAAAGACTAGCAATCTCAAACTGCAAAATTAATTGAATTTGAAACGGAATTGGAGTAAAATACAAATAATAAGTCTTCGAGTGGATAGCGAAGCAACGGCGAAATGCCAGCGTTGAGTGTAGTTTAAGCGAGTGCTGAACTGCTGTGTGTCGAATCCTGTTATCTACTGTGGAAGCAGCGTCATGTAGTGTGTGGAGTATCCAGTCGTGTGATAGCAAGTCGGTAGCTAAAGCGAGGAGACAGTGAGAACTTCAGCCGTTTGGAGATACCAAAGAGCGAACCACCGAGGATCCCCTCACCTGCTGGTTTCTGTATGGTCGCTTTGGTGGTCGCTTTGTGGTCGATTACTATTTGAGGGCTACTTTATGTTTTAGTGTACTGCTTTGTGTTCATCTCACCTATACATATTTGTCGTTTGTGTAATCATCGTCTCTGTGTTAGTGCCTTGTCAAATAAGTCGTTTTTGTTTTCTACTGAGGTCTGCTAATTGTCTTCACTACCTACCTTCACTAAAAGCGAACCCGGTGATCAGTAAAAATATGAAACATTGGACAAATCGGTCAAAAACCAGACCACTTGTTCGTCAGCCAATTCACACGCATTCTGGAGAGGATAACTGAAAAATGCAACGACTTAGATCAGGGGTTCCCAAAGTTTTATACATTACGAACCATTCTGATAGAAACCCGACCAATAACTATCCATTTCATCCTCAGAGCATTAAATTTTCCCAAAGACTAATAGAACGCGTTCTTTGCGAAAGAAATTTTATGGGGAAAAGTTCTTGTGAAGAAAAAGGATAAAGAAATACTATCACAAAAATAATAAATAATTATATAAAGGAAAGTGAACCGAATCACAAATGTCAATGAAACATTTTGACGTTCATGCTCTCCTAAATTAAACTGAAGTCTTATAACGAAAATAGAGTTTCTAACAAGTTGCGAGATCCAAGTATCGTATAGAAGAGTAATAAGCGAAACAGCTGATAGAGCAACAGTGATACAATTAATGAATTGGTGTGCAGAAACCAGTTCTTGATACATGCAATCGCTACAATAAGAAGATATCTTCTTTGTATCTTTATTTCTTAGAGTCTTTACTTGTTTGCTGATAGTGACATTTTTTTTCATTTCAATATATATATATATATATATATATTCTGTTTTTTTATGTTTAATAGTTAATAGAATTCACTTTTTATTCATCCATTCAAGCTAAAGTAAATTATTTTAAACTTGTAGTGGATGATATTTGATGTTAATACAGTTTTTCACATATTAATTCATTAATTTTCTATTAATTAATTAAAAACTAAATTTCTTCTTCTCCAACGAAATATAAGTAATAAATTCAGTTTGTTCCTTCCCCCCACGTCAGTGAGGTTAGGCTTAACATGTTTTCGGTTGATTATTTCAAACTATTCTGTTTATTTTCTTAATGTTTGATGCATAGAAAATTAAACATTGCTAATTAATTGATTTTTCGGATTCATATGGAAGTACTTTAGAATTAAAATAATACAGAATAAAGAACATTGAAAATTTTTAATCTGTATTTCGTTACCCGAACACGTGTAGAAAATTCAAGCATTTGCGTTGCTCAATTGGTGTTGAATCCTCAATTGACTTTGAAAATTCAATGCCAGTTAAATATGTTCTGAGACTGTTCTGATTTATTTTCAACGGATACGAACTTGATTTTGTTTCGGGCAGGTATGATTTTTTGATAAATTGTTGTTGTTTTGCTGTTGTTACTTATAGCACTTGCCATGGACAAGCTCGCTGATACATCAGCAGATTTTAAGTCGGAAATATACGTCTCTTGTTTTACAAGTAGCGTCATCTAGGGCAAGAGTACGACTTAGCTACACACACATGTCACAACCCTTTTTAGGGGGCGGACTACATTCGTGCAAATCCATTCATTCATCTCAGATCGTAATTTCGACCCGGAACAGGGAACGATCACCCCTGGCCCAAGACCCCCAGTGATATTACTCTCGATATGGAGGTCTTTGCGACCACGAACAGATTTAACGAGAGCCAATCGCCACACACTCAGGGATTTTTTTGGCCGGTGAGCTTCGAACCCGTAACCTAAGGAGTACGAGTCCAACGTTCTACCAACCAGGCCATCACGGCTTTTGATAAATTATTTATATTAATTGTAATTATTTAATAAAATCTAACTAAAATAAGGCTTTCTTTGTTGACCTAAGTAAGAATTTACTTGTTTTGTCAAGTTTTTTCTATGCGTCTTGATAATAATAGGGTTCTGTTTATATATATATATATATATATATATATATATATGCCAAATTTTAAAACTTTGAATCAAAAGGTGTGTCCTATAAAGAGTCAAGCTACGCAGATACACAACATTCTTCTTCATTATTAGAGACATTTTTTACCTTTTCTGAGTGAGCAGTAGAATTTTGCAGAGTTTTTTCCAGCCATTGAAATTGATCTGCAGGATCTTCTATGTTTACCGTTAATTTATTTCGAGAATTCCATAAAACAGTATTCAAGCTGATTATTCTTAGACTTTCTTTCACCAACATGCTGTAATATCCTCCTAAAAAGAAGAATAAATGCAATTCTACATTATGTTGATTTAATTTAAATAATTTGAAACTCTGAACTAGCGATGAGAACCAGATTGGAATTAATTTACAGATTTGCTAAACTGAACCGTACTAAAACAGAAAACATGGATTAGTTCTAAATCAGTTGGAATATTCAAAATCAGTCATTTGCAAGCAAACGATTATCTTAATAATCGAAGTACTTAACTTTAAATTTTCATTTAACGCCTCATTTCTTTTATCTATTTCAAAGTTTTATTTTGTACATAATAATACAATGCATAAATATGCATAGGATAATATGAATCGATTGATAATGCTTTTCTCTAACTTTTTTGCAGTCTACTTTACCTTTACTCTAGTTTTTTAATATTACATTATCTTCCTTTTTCCTATTTTAGATTGTTTATTTGCCACTTCTTAATTCAAAGTCAATTTATAAATACATGGTGCCCCCTCATAAAAAGGCAGGCTTTTATTTCCCTAAATATTACATCTAGAAATATATTTTCACATTTCTGTCTACAAAATGTTCAGACATACTTATGTAAATATTTGCTTAATAGTTTGTTTTAATCATTATAACTTCAAAGAAATTTTCTTATCCAGCATAATATTTTTACTTTAATGAATCGACGGTAGCAAATTAATAAAGAAGAGAAGAGAAACTTGAGAATAAGATGTCTCAGAGAATCTGATATCCGAGGAAAATAAAATTCATTGCTCGCATTTGAATACTTTCTAAAAGAATGACATATTTCAATTAACAAGGATCATTTTTATATTCTGATTCATGCTGTATCGAATAATAATGTTAGCCTAGTATTGAAAAATACAAACAACGTTTTTCGAATTCTCGATATCCTTCAAGGAAGCGTGCTTACAGAAAGTTTAGCTATTATAAACTAAAAGTTCTTTACTTGCCAGAAAAGAAAAATGGAGAATGAAGTCTTATATGTGTGATGCAAAAATTAACATTTTGATTTATTTTTCCATTACTCTCATACTAATGTACGGACAATCAATCCAAAGCTTAACATTCCAGAATCGACAAGGAATAAGAGAAATATTTTAAAGTGATAATTGGCATCCATGCATTATACAATTATACGATCGCTATCTAGAATTTTACTGTTTGGTCCTAGAATTTTACAGAAAAAAATTCATTCTATAAACATAACACTGTACGTAACTTTGCATAGGTGTCGAAGGTGAATAAATTTTCAAGCTTCACAGCAATAATGGATCGTCTTATCATTTTTTAATCAAATAAAAGTTAATAAATGAGTTCTTATTTCATGACTGCCATTTCTATAATCGTTCAAGAAACTCATATTATCCTTTAAAAGTACAGCGAAAGCATCTTTCAAACACCGTTCAGAAGTATGGAGAAATTGTCTAGTTCTGTAAATTTGCCTTTATAATTCCAAAAATTTTACAAATAAAATCGTGAAACTTGAATGTACATAGATGAATACAAAAAAAATATTTTATCAATTGGCTTTTTCGGCTAAAAATGACTAATTTTTTATAATTTTTCTCTACAGAAATCAAAGAATTTTTCATATATTTTGCTATTTGATTTGAAGAAATTTTGCAAATGAAAATGCAATAGTATATATCTCATTATAATAGTTAAGTATTTACTAGCTTGCTATTAAACGCTTGTTCCATTCCTTTTAGGACAACCTGTATATATGCTATACTTTATTAGTTTTATGTTTTATTTTATCTTTCTTTATTATTTATTACTCTTTATTTCTATATACGTATTGCCTGTTTTTTTATGTGTTTTACCCATTAACTCATGCTAGCTTTACACCCTTCGGGTAATCTAAATGGACATAGGAAATTTAAAAAGTAAAAGACTGGAACATTGTTAATACATTGTTAATTCCATTTGTTATAACAAAGTTCTCAAAAGAAAAGGAAAGAAAAGCGGAAGTAAAACACAGAGCAGGAAAGAAAATGCTGATATGTTTTTTTTAAACTGCGCAGACGATTTAATTACTCCCATTCTCGGAATCATTAGCTGAATTATAGATATCATAGTCTGTGCGACAACAGGAAAATTGATAAGATTTGGAAAATTTCAGTTCTGTTATAGTTGAAAGACTTAGTTTCATGAACTGAGATTTCTGCGAATGAAAATTTAATTAAATACAATGCTTGTCAGCTATCATTTTTTTAATCATTTGTTAAATGGTCATTAAACGTGGAAATTAATTACCATTGATCGTTCGTCTCAATGTGTGGCATGGAAATATATTATTAATACTTTTGTGTCACATTTAAAAGGTAATATTGTGAGCAAAGGAAATGTGTCATATCTCAAATACATTTGCAATTGCAAAACCATCAAAAACAACAGAGGGCCAAAAAAGTAGAACTAATATTATATTAAATGAAACTTATCTTTTAACAAGGAAATTTTTCAATATGTTTATTCCATTAAAAAACACTATTACTTGCCGTATTGAATATATAATTAAAAAATGTTTCACGAAAATCAAAGTCAAAAAGTTATCTTACAGTATAATTAGAAAGACTTTTAAAAAAATCAACAAATATTGTAATATGCTCGCCATTTTTAGTGTTTGTTAATTTGGTGGTATTGATGATTATTAAAAATTTCAATTAAATACTTTATGGAACTTGGTCTTACTGTTTACAATCAAATATATTATTAAAAATCACATTTTTGTTGAAATATAACTTACTACTTTAGAAATATGACATCGTAAGGTTGTTGTTGTTTTCGCTGTGCTATATATTTCTCTCTAAAATCTATTTAAAATTTAACTTCAGTTGCAAGTACAAAAATGTTGTCACAGCTTGTCTTAAACTGATGTGTTTTTATATGAAAAAATAACTTAAACACTCACATATTGATAATCAAATTAATATTAACAAAAAGGAAAACTAAAACTGTGCTGTTGTACTCTACAGGCTTGACCAAGGCGATCAGAAACGCAGAAATCCTTCAAATCTCCAACTCGAATTTCTTGACAGTTTTAACACGATTATGAAAAATATTCTTTATTTTCGTATAAGAGGCGGTAAAAATTGACTTCAATATTTTTTATCACTGTAGTTAGTTCTATTACTAGCTTTAATTATTTTTTCATACACAAACACATACGCACACATCTTCACTTCAATTTACAGTGGAGATTTTAGCAAATTAGTTTTAGAAAAATCGTTCAAAGCCTTTACACACAAACAAGACAGCTATTGAACACTGGATTTATTGATTAATTGATTCCTGAATTAGTTATTTACGAATACTTTCTTTGTAAGGAGAAATTTATATTATATTATTTCATGTATCATTTGAATTTCAGAAAATCACTTTTAGGCTTTTTTCCCTTCAAATTCAATCAACATGAAGCCATAGTGTTGGGTCAAATTCACTTGCAGATCAATTTCCTTCTTCTTCCTTTTTTTTTCTTTCGGTTTTTTTAAAGTCCTATCATACCTTTATTAGAAAGTTTATGTAGCAATAAAAAATTTGATATTTTTTACAATTTTATATAAAATTATTTTTTAATTTAAATTAAAAATTCTTTTATGCGCGTGATACTGAACTGAACTCTCTCAAAGTTAACCTGCCAGAATTTATTAATTGATTTATTTGTAGTTTCAATAAGTCATCACACTTATTTAAAAACTTGTTTAAATATTAAAATCGATTAAGAAATTAGTTTTGGAAATTGGGAAAGAGAAAAGGAAACTTTGAAACTTATAGAATAATGAAAGTTAAGAGCTCTCATTATGTTTAGTCTGGCTGTGGACCTAACTATGGTTCAGAATGTCCCTAAATGAGCGCAAGATTTCAATTTGCCATCTTTCGTGCAGTAAAATGTTGGCAATCCTATTCAAAAAATAATTTGACAGCTGATAGTTTAGGAAAAATAAAGCGTTATATAATAGAATCATGTGTTAAAAGCAAGATTAGAATTAAATAAAAAACACTTTTTCTTGATTTTGTCATATTTTTTATTTAATAGTAAAGTTTATATAATAGAATTATGTATGGTAAAACAGGTAAGACAAATAACCTCCGTGCCTTTGTTGGTGCATGCACATTATTTTGTAAAAATTTTCTATGAGCATTTTGTATAAACATGACTAAATTTCTTTGATGGCGTGTTAAATTTTCATATTTAATGCATGTGTACTTGTGGGCTTGTTGGCGCAGACCTTTGACTTCAAACAACGTCATAAAAATAAATCCATTTGTGTTAAAGTTCATTATCTGGGTTTGCTAGATTGCTTTTTATTCCATTATATTTACTATATGAACTTGCATTTTACTTTTGATTTTATATTTTGTCATTTGTATGGCGCAGCTTAGCCAAATGTGGCCCTTGCACCAAAAAACAAAACAAAAAAAACCCTTACAAATCAAATCACATGATCTACAGGGCCAATTTTTAAAATTTTTGATCTGTGATTATCATAAATTGAACTATCGTTACTTATGAAAAAATTGGTCAACAATGAAAAAACGCTTTGTTCTATCGTATAACGTTCCATTTTTACTAACCCTAAACTATCACCTTTCGAATGATTTTTCAGTAGGGTTGCCAACACTTTATTGCGTGTTGGCAAACTCAAATCTTGCGTTAATTTTGGGGCATCCTTCGTAATTATATCCTTACATTGTAGAAAATGAAGTCTCCTGAAAGCGTCTGTATGTTTTAAATACAAAAACTAGAGAAATAGTTATCGGATATTGGTGATATTTAGACCATTTTGTAGAGCATTTATTATTTATTGGGGAAGTTTTTAGTGCATTTAAGTCATATCGAAATAAAGAGTTGAGTTTTATAATTGCGAGTTTAACTTAACCATGCATACACGAAAACCTCAAAATGCGCATGTGCAAATAGCAAGAGCTGTGGTAAGCATCGCGATACATTTCTTTGTTTACCTCTGATTTCAAACAGAGATTCAAATCTCATTATGCCTAAAAGAAGGAAATCCAACTTTGGCGGAAACACATTCAGTGTCAAAAAAAGCTTCGTTTGTTGCACGATAAAGAAAAAGGAAGAGGAAAGAAACGCTCGGTTAGCGAATATCTCCTTAGGGAAGAAGTCTTCTTTAGAGAAATAAGAATCTTTCTCTAAATCTCACTGCAACTGAATTGCGGAGACAGAATGAATCTCCCGAGGAGCAAAATGACCGCCTGCGTTTTATCTATGAGCATGTCATATTTTTACCTTTTTAACAATCTAAAAATTTCTGCATAATTGTTTTATATCTATTTTTGATAATTTCTGAATATATTTTTTATTTGTTTGATATTGCGTAACATGCCTATGCCATATCTGGTGGAGACTAGACTTAAAGCTAATTTTTCTTTTTGGATGCTATGCTATTGGCAACGCCATGCATAGTACTGCTAATTATGTATTAAAATGTATTGAATATATAAAAAAAAGATATAAATTATACCTTTTTCGAAAGTTGATGTATCTGTGTTATTAAGCAATTGCCTCCAACCTCCCCTCTCTAGGTATCCTTTATAAATACCGAAAGACGAGCTATCAGTTGGCAAGATATTGGGAGGAGAAGTATCGTGGTTACCGATACTCGGCAAAATGGGCGTTTTATTAAACACAGATTTCAACAACAAGGTTACATTCTTCTGAGTGTCATAGATTTCATTCCAATCAAAATGGTCCTTCTTTGTATGAGGAGTATTATCTCTAAAAGGAGAAAATACATTCAGTTTAAAACTCTTGTAAATAATCTACAATGAAACAAGTTAATTTTCGAAACAACTGATACGATGTTATTGAGATAGACTGTGCAGAACTGTTCATTAAATAAGTAGGTCTGTTTATGTATGAAGGTGGCTGTCTAATAAAGAATGATTATAATTTATTGAAGGTAATTAAAAATTGAAGAAATATTTAATTAATATAACTTAACGGGATAAGTGGAAAATAAATGGTCTCACTGTTTTTGATGTGGCTGGTGGCTGATTTCCGTTTATGCACTTACGGCCAATGGATAGAAAAGGGACAACCAAAAAGTCTATCAAAAAATGTGAATAGTGTAATTGTCAAATAAATAAATTTCAAAAAATGATTTTTTTTTAAATTATAAAATATCAGTTGCGTGCGTGTGAGCACATAAAATTATTAAAATCATTAATAATAGTTAAGTAATTTCTTTATAATAGATAGGAGTATTAGTAATTCAACAATTGTTTATTTTATATTTCCGCTAAGGATTTCAGAGAAATACTATTTTATAATGTTAAATTTGTTTCAAATTTGGTATTTCTTTATAATTATTTATAATAATGAAAAATTTATATTTTTATGTTAGAAAAACCATTATCTTACAATTATAATTATTCTATATTTTAGTTTTTTTCATCATATAAACATTAAAAAAACAAATAAATAAAAAGATGGATATATTTTCAAAACTATTAAAATAAAAAAATAATTAAAATAAATCGTTGGCATATTAAAAGAGTGTTGAAATATGAAATTAAATGGATCAGTAATAAAGGAAACGCATACTGAAGTGCATTGCATGGGGCTGAAATATCCAAAATTGGGTGAGGCTCGCTATAACCAAATAAAGTTTCTGTTTTCGTGTCAAATAAAAATCTTTAGCTTGTGGTGATTTCTATATAAGCCAGATAATATCCTTCTAGCTGAAGAGTCCCTTTTGTTCAATCGGTATGTTACTCGGCTACTAACCATAAGATTGGGAGTTCGGGCCCAACGTTAACCGCTTATTCCCCGACATGGTAACCCGGCGACCTTGAATAACGCAACCTTCGTACTTAGCTTCGTTCAACTGTTGTGGCGCCCTCTATCGGCGACTCAAAAATCTAGACGAGCATTAAATACGACAGTTGTTCACATCGCCTCCAACACTTCACATAAGTACCGCTCGTCTAATCCATCGACTCACTGGTGAGAGAGTATATGGTGAAATCTATATAAGCCGGATAACTTCCTTCGAGCTGAAGGGTCCCTTTTGTTCGACTGGTATGTTACTCAGCTACTAACCATAAGATTGGGAGTTCGGGCCTAGCGCTATCCGCTACACATCCCAACAAGCTCTTTCATTCAGCTTAGAAGAAATCCAACCTTTTATGGCTAGAAGCCGTCTAAAATGATTAAAAAAGAAAATTGATCCAGTGCTCCCATGACATCTATTACGAAGATAAATATGGTCACTGCAACTTTGACTGTGAGGGAAAATCGTCGAATCACATTCAGAAACTTAATCGAAAGACAATATATTAATGGCTACCATTTGAATGTTGCTTCGAGTAAAACTGACCGTGGCGCATGTTTTTGCGTGATGAGTTCAGAGAATGACTTATCCGTATCTTTCAAAATTCAACTTCACATAAGTTCAAAATCCTCTTTATAGTCCTGATTCAGAATTACGCAATTTTATTTTCACAAGTGTAAACAAAACATCTTAGAAGTAAATGTTTTTCATCATAAAAAGCAATGGCAAAAGCTATGACAGCGATTTTAAAGGGTCTGTCAAATTATGACTTCCAGCATGTGTCTGAAAAATAAAAAAATAAAAAAATAGAGGGATAAATGCATGCATGTATTGGGGTGTATTTTAAGAAAGACCAAAAGTTGGAGCATAATACTAATAATGATTTTTTATTAATTTATGATCATTCTTTATTAAACAAACTACATATTTCAAGTTATTAGATGTTTTGCATGATCCGTTTATGCATTTTAATAATGTGATTGATCTCAATATCTTGTACAAAATATATTTATCTACGATTGAGTAAGCATACAGAACTGCAGTTAGGCATACAGAAATAAGACATTTTTATAATAAAACAAGGGATAGAAAAGCTGAAAGTGTGATCTCTCTAGAGGTAATTTATCGTTGAATTAATCAAAAGAAAGGAATACAGCAAATAAGGTATGTAGCCGAGGTTTGATAAAATACAAATTTTCAGCAATAGAACAATACAATTGAATAAATAATACTGTTCTAAACAGTGGCGGTTAAAGCATTTTATAATCTTCGGCAATAATGCACACAATGAGGCTGCATTTTAACTTGTTGTTTACTTAATCAACCTGCTAATGATATATCTTAATTTTTTTTATTTTAGTAACTTTGAAAAATGTATAAGCTTTTATTTATTTATTTTTGAAAATTCATAACACGTCCATAATTGCTTATAAACAGGACATTTTTATTTAGTTAATAGTTAGCTAATATAACAGTCAATTGATTATCTATAATAATAATAAAGATGATTATGTGTGTAAATGTAAGTCATAGACAGACTCTCCGACCAGCCACGAAGGTACAAGGATTAACTGAAAAAACTGAATGACGGTATAGTGGGGAGACGGGATAGCAACACTAGTGGGAAATATGGTTGAGTCCTAATGGTCATCACCGGCCACGGAACAACCCTCCTTGTAGGGAGTACGTCCCGTCATCGATGGGAGGAGTCCAACCCCCACTTATTAGTGTACCCATCAATAGTGGCGAGATTTAACCACCATACAGGAAGCTTCTCATCCTCAGCTACGAGTTGTCCCCCTGGAGGATTGTGTGTAAGCGAACAAAGGCTAGAAAGACAAGTATTATCAGCAAACAGTATTTGAAAGTAAGTATTGAAAGGAGAAGAATTTATAAATTATAATTCATGCAATAGTGCTATAGTGGCATTGTAAATATTTATTCCATTATAACTGCATTGTAGATTTTATATGTCTAATCTATCTTTACAATTTTTTCTATAATTTAAGACTCGCCATGTGCAGCTTTGCGTAACAAAATTTTTACCATAATTCTACAACTTATTAAAAAACTTCTTAAAGACTAGAATGGCTATATATTTAGGCAAAATTTCAACGTAGGGTCTTTTTCTCCGGTCTTCATTTCTCATTTTCAAATTTAGTATGAATGGAAAAGAGGGAGAAAAAAAATGAGAAACTGTGGGATTGGCTATAAAAAATAGAAAATCCTTTCAACTCATTTTTGCAATCAGTCACTTAGTCGTAAACACTGCAAAGCAATCTTTATCTGTAAATGAAATAAACGAAAAAGATACACCAAATAAAATGAGTAATGCGATTTTAATGGAATTCACATTTAGAATAGCACAACAGCTCAGCCTATGAGTAGTAAACCTGAGAAGAATATTTCAAAGTGAATCTTTTGAACATTTAAGAACTCTAAAATTTTGTAATTGTTATTGTCCTAACTTCCATACTGCATACAACTTTTAATGTTGCTTTAATGTGCTGTTGTGAATTTCTAGGTACATACATATTATCTCTTCGCCCATTTTCGCCAAATCAAAAAATGGTCGCCAATAGATCGCTTACACGCCAAAACTGGTTTGCCTCGTATATAAAAACATTAAAGAATTTCGGCAACCAAAATGAAAGATGGCGCGGTTGGCGCATCGCTGATATAATACGTATGTACCAATTTCTATTACGTTAAATTGTTCATAATTGTAAAGTTGTACATAATGTTACAAGCGGGCAAAACGCGCGTGGTAGAAGAATACGCTGGTGACGCTTCACAAGGAGGTTCGCGCCAGCCGAGTTGGTTTGGCGAAAGGAATAGTTTGGTAGCCGCTGGATCCTTCTTGAAGTGGCCCGTTGATTCGCGTCCTTTTGGGCCCGCGCTCAGTCGGCTATATAAGGGACGTGTTGCCGTAACCCGGCTGTCAGTTAGTTAGTTGAGAGTTTTCTCTCGGAAGAGAAGTGTCTCGCTGGATTAGCGGATTATTTTTATTGCTTGATATTGGAAAGCTGTGTTTACGTTTGCTGTTAACGTTCTATTATTGAGCTCGCTGTGATTTACTGTTTACTGTGCTATATGATAGCTGTTTTGCAGTCTGTTTTTATCGTCCGTAAGGCTTGTGCTGTAAGTGACAGTTGACTGCTGTAAGTGACTGCTGACTGCTGTATTGTTTTTTTATCTGAAGTTTTCCTTTCTCAAGTCATCCTCTAATTATCTGTAAATAAATTTGTTAGCGCTGCCCTCAAGTAAAGTCCATTCAATCCGAACCCGCTTCGCTAAAAACGTAACAATATTATCTAATGTATCTTTTCACATGATCCTTTTTAAGTACCCACTTGTACCAAATTTCATTGCGACATCTTGTTTACGTGAAAAAATTATTGTTTATGCGTACTTATTCTTAAGGTTTGCAAGTGAACTTTCAAAATACCCTATAGATTTTATTTAAACGAATAAAACTTTTGAGCAGGTATATAAAATAATTATGCTAATGCTAATAAATAAAGTTTAATAAAAATCTGTTAAAAATTAAGCGTCTTATTAAAATTACTTTTATAATAATTGAATGTAATACAATATCTAATCCGAACGTACCCTGTCCATATAATGAAATCAGGGACTTTGATGGTATACATGGATGCTACTGTTAGATTCAAAAGGAGCCATGGAGTGTCACACAGAAAATTCCCATACATTCCATTGTCCGAAGATGAGCGTCTCTTTTCAGTAGCATTTGGGGTTTCTTCTTCATGGCACAAATTTTCTTTATTTCCATACCTGGAGTAATTACGATCAACATGGATGTCGGTAATATGCCAGAAAGAACCTATATAAAGAAAGAAATAGAAAGCATCACAACTATCTGATGCACCACTATATTAGAGAGGATCTAATTCGTTAGATCTTTTGACGTCAAAACTAGGGATACATAGATCAAATCGGGTTAAAAAAAAGGAATGATATACAGTAAGATTTTTCGATGCCAATCGCCATACTCTAAACTCGTATTTTAATTAAAATAGCTAACAAAATAAATCGTCTGCTTTTACTTCATAAATTATTATTCACAACAGAAATAAATTAATAGAAATATTTGTTTGAAATAAATACAAAGAATAATATTAATAATTACCTATTATTTAATGTTTCTAGGGAATAATATGAAAGTTAAGTTTGTTAAGTTTCTAACATATTGACATCAAAACTATTGATGCCTCTGAAAGTACCTGATATATATTCTGACACATACTGATTTTCAAGTCATTATCTTTTGAAACAACATTTCGCATTATTTTCACAAACTGTCTGAAATGGATAATAACTGCAACTGATGAAATAAAATAATAATAATTATCCTTTTCTTATTGCAACTCCTTCATTTCGGAAGCTTCTGAATCGTTCCTAGAGAACGTATCTTTTATTTCGCTCCTCATAATAAATATTTTTTAACAATTCTAAATATTTTTTGAATAGTTTACGTAGAAGAACATAACGTTAAAACGGATATATCTACAAGGAGAATCATATAAACCCAATAGTTTAAAAATGCCATTTATAGTTAAATATTACTTTTTTTTCTTACAAAATTTTCATAAAAATAGATTTATTTGTTTAATATTATTTTATGTTACTTCTTGGAATTCAATGAATTCTTTTCAATCACATTTCTTTTATTACTCTCTGAAAAAACAGAACTTATAAAAAAATGCAAAATAAGAATAACAATAATTCTATAAGGCGAAACAAATGCTCTGTTTCAGCTTTAAAATATGGAAAAAATGGCTAACTATAACTATGACTATTTGTTGATCTATTTGTTCATCAAACAACTAAGTGAATCTAATTATAAGTTATATTTAATGAATGGAAGGAAAATACTTCAACAAGCTAACAGAAATTGGCTATTTTTATTGTTATCATGGTAAAACTAGAGTTTTGAGATACAAAAGTGATCAAATTTCACTACATTTCATACTTGCTTAAATGATCATTCCCAATCACTAATAAGGTGTCGTTCTCGTCATCTGACCGCGGCTCAAAATTACAAGGTATTTCTCAAAATAGCCATAGTGTTGCTTTACAACGGAATGTTAATAAAAACTAAACTAAACTAAAACTTCAATCACTAGGAATTGGGTTCAACTTAAGACTAATGCTCATTTAGCAAACTTTTTTTTTTTGCCAATTGTAAACTGCATGGAGGTGCAGAATCAAGCATTGCTTAGTGTTAATTTCAAAATCATCAACATGGAATACTCTCGTATTCTTGTCTCTTGTAGTAGTAACCTCATTAAAAGATTCTACACATGAAGAAAGCTGTCTATTAAAAACCGCAGTAAAAAAGAACCTTGATAAATAAGTGAACAATTTAACATCAACATAGTAATTTTTTATTGCAACTCCAAAAAGCCAAATTACTATTTCTTATAGCCATTTAAATCTACAAAATATATGGATATCTGTCGAATTTTGGAGAGGTGGAGGGAGTGGCACGATTTTTTCGTAATTGGTGAGAAACCAGATTTTAATTGTTCGTCTTGATCTTAATAGTAACTTATCACTATAGTTATGTACTATAGCTGCTGCAAGACATACTTGGTGATTTTAGGATTAGATATCCAAGATCTTAAGGTCTTATACCAAGTGCTCTTTTCTAAAAACACAACCATTTTAGAGATATATCTGAGTTGCTTAGAGGTTGCATTTGGAGAACATTACACTATGCAACTTCAAAAGTGGTAAATGGTAAGATAAATGCCCAGTTTCACATCAAGCACATTTACATCTTGGATGTCTACCAGAAATAGTAACAAATGGCTTTCAGAATTTCCATTAAAAAAATTCACAAATACATTAATTAAGAAATTGTCCAAGAATAAATCAGCTTTGTTGGCCTACATTAACTTCAATCCCATGCCCCCTCCAAATAATTTTTACTTGTGAATAAAAAATGATATAAGCAATTAAAGAGATTGATGAAAGAGCCTAATCTACAGGGTAAGTCAAAATGAATATAGCGATTACAAACGGCTATAACTATTTAATGAAAAAAGATATATCGATAAGATTTACACAGAATGTAGACGGAACTTCAAAATTTATTAACGTAAAGCGCACGTGCAGCCAAGCGGATGCCTGCGCATGCGCGAAATCGAACTTCGCAACGACAAGAAACCTGTTCAGCGCGGCGTCTCATTAGTGGAAATGGCTAGTCCCGTGCAGAAAGCATTCTCTGTGTTGGAATTTCACAGTTGCCGTTCTGTTATTACAGTGCAGAGAAAATTTCGTCAGCGGTACAATGAAGAACCTCCAAATGCGAACAACATACGCAGATGGCATCGGATGTTTGAGAAAACAGGATGTTTGTGCAAAGGAAAAAGTAGCGGAAGGCCACGTGTTTCATCGGAAAACGTTGAAAAAATTCGCGAAACGTATCAACAAAGCCCACGGAAATCGACGTACGAAGGTAGTAGGGAGTTAAACATTCCACAAAAAACTGTATGGCGTGTTCTCAGAAAGAGGCTGCAAATGAAACCGTGACCGTGTGACCAAGGGAAGTCACATAGAACATCTATGACTTCTGTATATAAAATTTTGAAGATTCTTCTACATTCTGTGTAAATCTTATCGATAAATATTTTTTCATTAAATAGTTATAGCCGTTTGTAATCGCTATATTCATTTTGACTTACCCTGTATTGTTTCTGAAAATTAAACTTTATAAACACTTTCCAGAAAAAGTCTACGTATACAAATGCTTAGTAAACATTCTAGAAAGAATAAAGGCATAATATAGTGAAAATATTAATTTAATTTTTATTTAAAGCCTTTCTTGAACAATTCAATTAATTTCAATAAAAATTACATAAATGTAATACACATTATTTTAAAGTGCTAATAATAATAAGTTAAAATTACACAAAAATTTACCAGAAAAAGTTTGCATGCAGATGAAAAAAGTCTTCAAAAAAGAGCTTCCATGGATTGTCAAATAAACTTTAATATCTGGTTGGATAACCTTGCTGCCGGGGAATCTCTTTCAATCGTTTAGGCATAGATTGAACTAGCCTAGTGGTTCATCTGATTAATATTATTTCATATCATAACAATCACTCTTTATTTGAGAATACCTACCAATATTGCCTAATCTTGCGTTTCAATAAGTCTCATAAATGTTCAATGGGCTTAAGTAAAGTGATTAGGGAGGAGTATGCACCAGATTTTTGACTCTGACTTGACAACAGTGGGAGCTTTACATTGTGAGCAGTGTTTGTTGTAATCAAAAGTCATCGCCAAGGTTGAGATGTTATGTGCTCAGTTTCAAATTTTATTAAAAAATATATTAAGATCACCTATACGTTATAATATTGAATCTATAAAAGTTAATAGACCAACTTCACTTGCTGTCATGCACCTTGTATCATTACGCCACCTTTCACTGTATTTAACTGTAGGAACAAGATTTGGTACTTACGCATTAGACCGTCGATTCGCCAACAACGCGCTAACCCCGCCAAAACTCTTTAAGGCTTTTGAATGCGTGGCAAACCAATTTTTGGAGCGTAGGCGATCAAATGCAGACTTTTTTGATTTGGCGGAAATGATCGACGTCTTAATACGTAAGAAGCCAAGATTTTGCTTCTCAATGGATGAAAAGAGGATTTTTGGCAACAAAGTCCGTTATCCCCTAATGCCAAAAGAATTCATTTAATGGGTGTTAAAATAAACTTCAAAGATTTGAGAAGGATCCAATGATTCATTTCTCAAAAGATTGCTTCTCAAAAACCGTATCTTGTTTAATCTTGTTGCGAAAGAAATCCAAACATTCGTTTTAATTAGACTATTAATGCGAAGGATTTCTTGTTATTTCTTTCCAATGTAATTTATGAGCTATCACATGTTCTTTCCAGTATGGTGACGCCATGCTCACTTTTTCTTCTTGCTGTAATAGAAATTAGAACTCCGTTCGGAGTGACTACTTTTTCAGACAAGCTCGGTCCCTGGACTATTTGGCTCGAAAACTAGATGGGTAAACTAAAAGGTATGTAGATTTTTCTTTTGTTTATCCTTTTGAAAATGTCGAACACAATCCACAATAAATCCATACCAATTTACCCTCTTTGATGCCAAAAGATACAAAATTTGATTTCATCAGAGAATATTACTTTTCCCTAAAACTGCGAAACTTTATTTAATACTCATTGGCAAAATTTAAATGTTTTTGCTTATTAACAGCTGACATGTTTAGCTTTACACGAACTACACGACCATGAAGTCAGCCTTTTTTTTCCATATTGTGCCTTTATGAAGATATTTTTTTTTAAATCTTTCTCTAATATAAATTACTATTCGAGGTGGAGTAACATTTGGGTTTAAATAGACGTGTTACAGGATATAGTACTTCTCGTAAAGTCAACTTAGATGGGCGACCACTCTCTGGTTTTTAGATAAAAGATTTCTATTAATTGTAATATCGCTGGGTAGAAAAATAAGTTCTACCAACCATTGCCAATTGCTCGAAGAGTTAGTGATGCTAGCTTCATAAGCCAGTAACATATATGCAAAAGTATACTTTTAATATTGTGGATATGTTACTCTGCTGCAGATCCTAGCATAGTGGGTTAGTACCACGACCTTTATCTCCCACTTTGGTGACCTTGACAACGCAATCTCATGCAACTGTCTTGGTGCCATCTATCTGCAGCAAAACAAAGTCATCAGGCTCACTTGAAGTATCTAGGAAAACAAAGTCGTCTGACTCACTTGATGCATAATGCACTCACACACTCGCCATAACGCTTGGCACTTTTCAATCATTCGTCTAAACGTCGATTCACTGGTGAGGGAGTACTTTAGTGCTAGATTCATGAGCCAGATAACATTTACGATACTGAAGTATACTCTTAGATTTGTGTTTATGCTATTCGGCTAATGGTCCTAGCGTCTCAGGTTCGTACCATTACCTTCATCTGTCACGTTTTACTTCATTTCTCAGTCTTAAAATGATTCTCTTTTCCTTTGAAGTAATCATTTTTCCTTCAGAAACCATTTTAGGTCAAACTCAATAAATACTATCTTTTATCATATCAATATTTTTCATCTCACTCATACATGCTTTTTATTTTATTTTTGTATTCCCCCCAGTGTTAAAATTAATAAGTAGAAAACAATAAACGCAGACTATATTTCATATCAGACAAGTTCAAGGTGGCTAAAAAATGAAGATAAGATTGCAGATATCCTTTTAATTTGGATCTGTATGAGAACTTGTTCTGATAACTTTTTGTGTAATTGTAAACTATTATCGTTATTATTTTTAAACAATGCTTGTTACACTTCTGAAATTATTATTGATATTTAATGAATAGTTCAAGAAATACTTTAAATAAATTAAATTAGTATTTTCACTATAATATGCTTTTATTCTCTCTAGAATGTTTATAGTACGTTGGTACACACTTTTTCTGGGAAGTGTGTGTATATATATAGCAACCGAATGCAAATATATTTAAGATATTTAAATACAAAAAAAAATATTATATACTGATTTTCACAAATTTAATGTACAATTTCCCACCCAAAGAGATGAAATAGGGTCTCTTAATTAAAAAAAGGAAAAATCATATTACATTTGAGAAGGTCGTTGAATTGTTTCTAGTTTACTACATACCAGATTCACCACATTGGACATTCCAAATGTTTAATAAAAATATAGATATTTCGATGTACCAATCAAGGAAAGGCATTTTGAAATTTAAAATCCAGTTGTATTTCAAGTGTCAAAAAGTTTACTCATTCTTGCTATTTTGCGAATCAAATAACATATATATTTAAAAAAATGAAAAAACATCTTAAATTTCAATTATGCAGTTTTGTTTATTTATTAGAGATGAGTGTTTACAGCGACTTAAGTCTGCTTTCATCAATTTTGTATCTTAATAATTTATATATCAAATAATTATTGAAAATAAATTAATCTTCCTTGACATAAAATATAAAAACTGCGGGTGTTACCGATTATAGATGATAGTTTTGCAAAACCATCTCCAGTAAATCCAAAAATATTTAAAAGTCAATGAATAAAATCGGGTCCTTTAAAATGTGATGAAAAGAGGAGGGAGAGGGGGAAGCTGGTTAGCTTTATAACAGTGGCGTTCCAGAAGGACTTTTCAGTTCTGCTAGAAAGTATGACCATTGCTGTGTTTATAATTAGTTGCGTAAAACTCGTCAGTTGGTTTCTGGAGAATTTACTCTTGAAATGAAGAGACCCTCCAACAATATTAGCATAAGATATTTTCATGCTATCATTCTGAATGCTGGGCAATATCATAAGGTTTGGTAGACATTTTATACTCATAGAGTGGTCATCTTTCTACGAGCCAGCATGCTTTAATTGAGCTATTCAAAGATCATTTGTTTCTTATATATATATAA
>JAOUZG010040955.1:2577064-2595738 GCA_026289955.1 Argiope argentata | reverse complement strand
TATATATATATATATATATATATATATATATATAAAGGGAATAAATGAGTAATTTTGTCTCCAAGCATGGTTTGAACATAAGCAGGATTGGCCGCGGTATCAGCTTATAGCCATTAAGCCTAAAGTGGAATGGAACTGAGCATAAATTCTTGTCTGAAAAGGCCAAATAGAAATAAGATCAAGTGTTAACGAAGCGCAAATCCTTTTTATATCACTATTTTGCTATCATAATGTGATATCACGTTCAAAAAGATTCACAAATTTTTAAATATCTTTCAAACGTAAATGAATCATGTCATTTTTTGTTGAATAAGTGAAATCAACATCATATGAGCGACAAAATATGTATGCGTACAGAAAATGATTTTTTCGATCTAAATTCGTGTAATTCTCAATTACATGCATCCAAGACTTGAAGCCTAAAGAGAAAGTCTAAACGGGCAAATTCCAACAAGATAAAAAACATTTCACACCTTTCTGGTGGCATAACAACAGGCTTTAGCAAAGATTTTGCTGTCCTCTCCCAGTGCTAATGGCATTTTCTCCAATGAAAAATTTTCTTCATGGACAAAAATTTTCAACTTCCCAAACAGTTTAACGAAGAAAGGAGCAGAGCATTATACAATACCAGGCTTGCACAGACTCGGGAAAAAATTACTTGATTTATTTTGCTGTCGAACATCATATATGGAAACTAATAATGCCATTTTAAAGAAAGTAATATGTATTAAAATATCCTGTGCTTTAAATGCCCATAAAAGATTTTCTACAAACTGGGGCCTGGGGCAAAAACTTCATAGCCCCTCCTCCTGCCTTTTTTGCCTTTGAGAAGCAATGTCAAAAAAAGTTCAATAAATAAGGAAACATAAAATAAACTTTCTATCCGATTTTGAGGGCCCCTCTGATGTGGGTGGTTCAGGCCAATTTGCCCCGTATGCCCCCTTCTTAGTCAGGCTCAGCATACACAGAGACAGAAAAACTTATCATGGACTATTTCTTTCAAAATCGATAGAGATTTACAATTTCAATGTAAAAATCCTAAGCCAAATGTCTTATGTTTAATTATTATTATTTATTGTATTCTTTTCTCTTGGATTTAAGATCTAAAAATACTGAAATTCATCAAAATCTCTCAAAATCGTATTTTTGTAGGATATTACGCCTTGTCATATGAGAAAATAAAAATAAAAAAATAAAAATTATTTCTAATTTCAACAACAAACAATCCGAAAATAGAATAGAAACCGAATAGAAAAATCCGAATAGAAACAAATGTTTTATTGATAACAAATACATGTAACAGATATCTTTTTCCAACATAATATTTCAAATACACTAATATATAACATGTAAAGTAAAATAAAACAGCATCAATGAAACAATACAATTCAGTATAAAATATAGATATATTTAACATAAAAACATTTCAAGTATTAAAAATAAGTTTACACATAAATGATGGGGTTGTTCTTAATAAGTATGCAAAAGTTTCATTCAAAACTTCCAAATTAAAGAATAATTTTAATCCACTGTGTCTTGTTAATATTTCACAACCAAATTTTCAATGAGCCTTAATTTAACAAAACTTTAAATTAAGTATGCAAATTGGACAATGCAGTCAATCTTTTTAAATCCAAAATTTTTTTAGAATATTATATTCTCTTTTCAGATATATTCATCTGGTATGTGATTAAAATGAACAATGACAGCTCAAAAGCTAGAATTTGGAATTTTATTAATAACTCAAATAATTTAAAAAGCTCACTTTCAAAGATTGTGATTTTTCAAGCAATCTCAAATGATATATTGATTTTTTGTGAGAAATAAAAGAATTTTAAGAATATATTTCTTTCATAAAAATAAACTATATAAGAGTGATGATAAGATTCCCTCCTCCTCTAGGCACCTAAAAGCTTCAGAACAACCCCCATTGGACGGTATAAAAAGATGAGCTAATACACAATATTTAATGCAATTATTCAATTTCTTGAATACTGCTTGAATTGTGACATATTTATGAGAATGAAATTACTATGAGAAATCTAAGCCCACGAGAACCAATTCCTGAGTCATCCATAACATTTAATAACATACCAACATTTCTCAAAAGACAAAGTTGGAAACTATAGCATATAATCTACAATAGATATCATATATAATAATACTTTACCTGCACAACCAATAATTGCAGAAACAAACTGCAGGGAAAAATTGCAGATAATGAGGAATATTTTTATATGTAACTAACTTCTTTTAAATAATAAAAATAGATAAACATAAAGTCATTTTGCTAAATAACTGAAAAGAAATAACTATAATAAAAATAGTATTGCATAGCACATTAATAGTGTAAGATGTTCTAGAATATTGTTGCAGTATTTTTTGATACTATAATAATATTGTAAAGCATTCAGAATATCAAGCAACACCTCAGAATTGTATATTTTTGCTAACAGGGCAAAGAGCATAATTTATTAAAAAATAAATTTTAAAAAGTGAGACAATGAATTTAGGTTATGATCAATAAATTTGGAAAATTATATTATATACCTCATGATAAAAATAGTAATATGTACTCTAAATATTCCATTTATTACAATTTTTCAAAATAAAATAAAAAAATTCGAAGCTGAAATATTTTTATCTTTTAATTTATAAATAATACTGTGTCATGTAAGCTTAAAGTCAAGATAAGAGAAGTTAATTGACTTAAAAACAAAATGGTTTTGAAGTAATAAGAGTATATAATTTTAAATTTACTACAAAGAGCATTTGGAAAAGTAGAACCTGTCTTTTTTTCAAAAAATCATCATTAATATTGAAAATATTTTATAAGGAAAATGTCAAAAAAGGAAGGGGGCTATATTCCATTGGTTTTTCCCCTATCAGGATACAACATTTAAAATATAATACCTTAAGATATGAATCATAATATTTTGTGATAATGATTAATGTACAGTTAAGTTATATATCACATTATTATATCATAGAATATTATAAATTTGCTTGAATATTCAATAAATATTATAAGTAAACTGTAATGAAATAATTCCTTTTATGCTTTTATTTAAATAATACTTTTATACTTGCTTTTTCATACAATAAAGAAAGCAGAATTTTCTGTAAAACTAAAACACAAATGGAGCTTTTAATGCTGCTGGTATAAATTATATTTATGATTCCATCATGAATTCTATGATTTCTCATAAAAATCATGAGACAGCTAAATAGCTCTAATGAAAAATAAAAATTACATTACAGTTAAGATTTCATCCATTTAAAAAATCATAAATGCACATTTAAATGCTATTCTCACAAATTTTAACAGCAATAAGTTAAGTTTCAAGATATGATGTATTAAATGATGATTAAAATATAATGTATTAATTTAACACCATCTCATATAAATGTGAAAAATAATCAAGACAGAACAATAAAACATTTTCTAGATAAAGAATATGCTTATATAAATGTAATATCTATGAATGACAAAAACATGTAACAGCAAAATAACAGATTACAAAACTACTCAGGTATTTACAACTTTTGATATTTACAAAGATTCTGTGATTACATTAAAATTTTAAACAAATTTGTTTTCTCCCTATTCCAATTTTTTAAAATATTGATTATTTAAAAAATAATGTATCCTTTTGTAAAAGCTAATTTAAAAATTATTATCCTCCAAATTCATTTAAGAAAACATATCCAATCTATTTGCAAAGAAAAAGCAAGCAATTTAAATAATCAATAAGGATTTTTTTTCACTTGTAAAATAACACTCTTAAAAGCATACTTTAAAAACTCGATTTTAGAAATTAATTAAATTTAGATTGGTAGATTATAATTTTTTTAACATAGCAGTAATTAAAGTTTCTGAAGAAGAATAAATTGTAGTATTTTAGATAAAACTACAAAAATGATCTAAAATAATGAAACATATGCATAAGAAATAAAATAAGATACCACTTATATACAATTAAATGAAAATAAATTCTACCAGAAAAGTTTTTTAAAAACCTGAATCTTGAGCAAAATATAGAAATGTATAAAAATATTTACAATGATTAGTTTTCTTTTAAATCCCTTTAAAAAAACCTAAACCAATAAAATCTTTCAACTGCCTTTTCAATTCCAAAAGTCAGAAGTGATAAAATAATGATGCAATATTTTAATGATGAAAATAGTTTTAAATTCTTTATGGTAAAAGTTATGAATTTGTATTATTATTATTATTATTTTCATTTTATGCAATAGCATATAAAACGACTTAAAAACTTCGAATTCTTTCTAAAAGTTAACTTAAAATGTAGTTTGGATGGCAATTTTCCCAAAATGCTATCAAAAAAAATTTCAACAAAAGATTTAACAAACAACATATTGAAATGTTGCATATAAAATAATAAAACTGGACGGAATGCAGTTTCATATATAACATGTTCAAGAAGGACCATCTTCAAGTTTTCGCCATGCCACCTGTTTGGAAGATAAATTGAATTAAAAGAATTTTCCACCATTATAACAAAATCCATAGTTGAAATATTGTATCCTTTTTTAAAATATTTTTTGCCTTTTTTATTATTTGTTTAAGGAGAAAAATGAACTTGTTTTTACTTGGAAATATTATTTATTTACTTTCTATAAATAAAAGTATTAATAAAAAATCTCAGATAAAAGAGTGCTGATTAATATTCCATCTCAATAGCACGACATGGGGAAATTTTTATCAATATATCATATGATAAAAACATATGAAATATACTTACATAAAAACCTATAACCAAATTATAAATCATCTCAACTGTATAAAAAATGCAAAAAGTTCTAATATTTTCACATATTATTATTGAAAAATCATTTACTATTATAAAGTGGAACGTATAATGAATGATTACCTACATCTAAATATTAATTCCTAGTAATATATTTAAAAAATAAAAAATATCAATAATTAGCTCAATTTTCATAATACAATATTGACAAATACAAATAATTTAAAAAGAATTCCAATTTCTTACATTGCACATTTCACGAACAAGTGCCTTTTCACCTTCAGCCAATTCTTCAGACTCTAAATCACTTTCTAAGCTTTTTTCCATTTGTTCATGAACCTCTAACACCTACATATACACACAATAAAAGGATGGATAAATGTTTATTTACAATATTACAAATAAAGATCTATTTAGATAATGAGCATCTAATTTTGAATTAATAAATGATATAAAATAAAAGTTCTAGTGGCTTTTTACTGTAACAGTATGTGCATTTTTTTGGAATCGTAGTTTTTAACTATTATTTTTTAATAAATATGACTTTAACAACATTTTTAAAAAATACAGTTATAATTAGAATTGTTATATGAATTTGATAAGTAGGAATAAGAATTCATAACATAAATTTGAAATTAAATGTCGATTTCAGTTTTTATGTTGATGGTTATTTATTATCAGAATTATTGCAATTCAATCTGAAAGGTTTTTGATGATATTTAAAATATAATCATACAATTTATAATCTAAAACTTACTTTCATAGCATGAACAACAGCCTCAGGTTTTGATATTGACATATTGTCATTGAGCTAAAATACAAAGCATTCCAATTAATTTTGAATAAAAATGAATAGAATATCAATATCAAAAATTTATTATAACATTTTTTATTATATTTTAATATATTTAAAAATATTGCTATATATGATGTGTACAAAAGTCAAAGATATTTGCTAAATACAGAATATAACCTTAATAAAACCTCAACAGTTTACTTTAATTGCTCAAGATAATATCTATTTAAATACCTTTAAGTGATCTCTTGAATTAGCATCAGCCCAGCTGTTTTTGCTATAGAAACCATGGTTCATTTTGTTCTTCTAAAATTAGAATATAATTGAGTTGTTTTATAATCAGATTTTAGAAACAAAATGTTTTAGATTTTAGGAATATGTCTAAGAACTGAAATATATCTAAACTTCAATATATCTAGATCATATAAAGTAAAATTAAAATGACATATTTTCTTGATGGAAGAGTTTACATATGCATTAGTTAGATTCTGTGTTTATGATTAAAATAATATGTAAAAAAATATTCCAAAAATGTATATTTCTGACTAAAAGGCAAAATTTGAAATAATAAAATAACAAACGGGAGGGCTAAAAACAAAGGTAGAATGAGGTAAAAACTTAAGAATAACACAAATGCTATTGTATCAAAGCAGCCTTTTCCTTGGCTAAAAGTACAAGTTTTCTGTAGAATATTTTAAGTCAGATTTAAAATTTAAATCAGCAAACAGAAATAACAGTAACAACACATTTTGTTAGTTAAAATAAAAACAATAAATAATTATTACAAAATATTAGAAATGAATAGTTATTTCTCCTTAATTTTATATTTCTTTAAATAAATAAATATATATTTAAAAACAATATTAAATCAATTATGAATATTAAATTTAAGAGTTACAATAATATATTAAATTTAAGAGTTTGCAAATTTAAAAATATTACTGTAACACATTTTTGAATTTTCTTAAAAATGTCTACTAAAGAAAGGATTTTCTCAAAATAAAGCGTGTTTTTTTAATAGTAAAATAAAGATTTCATCAATTTACCATATCTCTAAATTTTTCTTCTTCCAATTCTTGAATTTTTCTCTCTAAACTTTTAATATATTGCAGAACTTGAGCTAAAATATATCAGATAATAAAATAATTAAGAAAAATGCAAAAAAAAATTTCCAAACAATAAAAATTAGGTTAAAAAAATTATGTAAAACAAACACTTGTTTTTATTCAATTTATAAAAATAAATGAGTTATAAGGGAGGGATAAAATTAAAATACATATTGTAAAGCTAATAATAGCAGTTTACAAAGACAACACTGAGATCACATCACATGTGTGGATTTTATCTTATTGAGACAAAACCAGAGATTACTCTATACTTAACAGGTTATTAGAGTTAGCGACCTGGCGTAAGGTAGCATGTCTTCCTCATAATTTGAGTTTCCAGAGTTCAAGTTCTGGTTCAGGCGTTATTGTTTTCTACCCTGTATTCTATTTATAAGATGCATGAAAGATCTCACCCCCTCTCCTGTAGAAAACGGCTGTGCAAGAGAGGGTGTGAGTGTCACCTTCATATGAGCTAGAAGTCAGACTTCTGCATTTGGGTGCTCAGGGACCTTTACCCTAAGAAGCTACTACACACATCCAGCTTTTCATTATATATATATATATATATATATATATATATATATATATATATATCTTGCTTTTTATCAAATTAATACATGATTTTATATAATTATCCAGAAAGATTCAATAACAGTCAAATTTTATCATAAAAATAAACACTTTTTCATCAATATCAGAGAATCAACATTAGCATAGCAGTTTGATTGAGTTACTTTGAATTGCCTTTACATTAAATTACCATTATGCTGTGCACAAAAATGTATATATCCAAATTTGTACAAATATTAACTTAGAAAATCACCAGTAACTGATGAAATTTTTTAAAAAAAACTTTGAGGTAAACTTATTAAAAATATTTTTTCAATGTTTCTTATGGAAAAAATCCAGCTTGAGTACTTTCAATGCATATTTAAAAATATTGTATTACACTATAAATAGTTGTACTTGAAAAAAAAAACATCAATATTTAGTGATTTATCAAATCCTTAAAAGAAAAAGTTAAGAATACATATAGACAAATATAGTACATAAAAATCTAGAAATGTCATTGGCATTTTAAAAAAAACTTTAAGGATTGTTTTTTAAAGGAATTTTGCTAATTCCTTCAGTTATTCCATTTTCTCTCTGATAAAACTTTCACAAACATTAGATTTTGTAAATAAAAAAGTCTCTATCTTGTTCAAATTATTACGTACAGCATTTTCTTCACATTCAATTTCATTTTTATTCAAGAAATATATCTTATTTAGTAAAGAGATCAAGAAATCAATTTTACATTCCTTTAATTTATGTCAATGGCAAAAATTTCCTCTGTTCCTCCAAAAACAGATAGTATCAAAATAGACTGATGCTGCTATCATTCTTAATTATTAAATAATGTTTACTGTTTTGTTTTAATTTTCACCAGCCTTAAACTATTCAGTGTATTCAGTCTTAAAATTTCACAATAATTTAAATATTAATCATTCCAACATGTTATAAAAAATTCTAGATTTTTTTTCAGAAGTTACATCCAATAAAAATATTTAAATAACTCATTAATAATAAGGTAAAATTAAAGTAAACACAATAAGATGTAACAAAGAGTAAAAAAGCAATAACAAGCTGAAGTCATTTAAAAACAAACCCTTATTCTGAGAATACTTAAAATTAACACAGAATAGAAAATACCTTTTTTTCTCTATCTAAACAAAAAGAGGACCCCAAAAAAATTATGTCAATGAAAGATATATTTTCCCCATCTGATCAGTATTTTCTTAAATCGATGGAGAACTTTATATACTGATGGCATTAATTCATCAAGGAAAATAACTACCATATAAAAAAAGTTCTTTTAATGCCTAACATAATGATTGCTAAAAATGAGTAGTTTTTAATGATATTAGCATCCTAAATTACAAAATTAAGACTCAATAGTTAAATTATTATAACCTCTATAATATATTAATTATTTATAACATTATAAAAAAATGAGCTAGAAAATATCCAATGAATTTCAAATGAATATTATAGCCAGATTCATATTCCCTGCTCTTCTGCCTGTTTTTCAAAATGATGCCAATTAATATTGCATACATGTTTACATGATAATATTAAAACACAAAATGTATCATGTTAATCATAAAGAACATTTCTTATAAATCATCTAAGTTCTGTGTCTACCTACAATACATCATTTTAAGTTTTAATGGAATAACATATTTACATTTATTAATTATTTAATTATTAACAGCATAATAACCAATACTCCAAGAACACATAAAATTCTTTTGATAAGCTAATACAGAAAAACCAACCATTAATAACAGAACGGTTTCTTTGACCACTATCATCCATATTCTGTCCCATCCTATATGAGGAGAAAGAAGAATGAATTGGTGAGAGAAGTCCAAGTTCTTCATTGTTTGTAGATGAACTGCTGCCATCACCATCATCACGACGACAATTAAGTGGCTCTCCACACTGACTGCAAGTACTACGACTTCTTTCCTCATCCAGACACAGACATAGTTTCTAAAAGAATAGTTTATTATTATTATTATTTATATTAACATGCTTATGTACTTCCAATTAACAAGGCAAGAATTCAAATATAATATAAATAGTTGGCGAATAAACTGTAAGAATATAATAAAATTATTTGGAACCAAATAAATATATCATTATGATTATAATTCATTTTTATTTAATAGAATATAGATTTTTGGTTTAAATTTTTATAGAACTGCCAGCTAAAACTCTGAAAATTGAAAAAAATAATAATAATAACCTCCGCTTCCAAACGCCAGGAGATGTCAAATTGTTAAAAAGACTAATAATTAAACACTTCAAACTATTATACAGTAAGATGAATGTAAGGAAAAGAAAGTCATTTTTATGACATGCCAGAACAATAAGGAATATTTCCATACAAATAATTGAACAACTAAATCCGATTGATTAATTAGTCTTTACTAACTCTTTGCATCTTAATCCCACAATTGACATTAGGATTAAAATCCATCAATATCAGAATTGTCTAAAATATCTTGTAACTTCCTCCTAACAGTACATGAAAAGTTAACAGAATGACATAAAACACGTGAAATATATGATTTAACAAAAAAGACATTATCAGCAATTCTGTCTGTCTAAATATGGATTTTAAGCTTTTAACTGCTATTAAAACTTTGCAATTTGTAAAAGATTTTTTTAAAGGTATTTCAATAAAAACAACTCTTTTGATCTTTTAATAAAACAACAAATATATATGGAGAGAGATTTAATTTTGATGAAATAAGACAAGATCAAAGTTAAAACTAACTCAGTTAAAAAATATGACTTCATATACACAAAGTTTGAAAACTATATTGCTTATAAAGATATAGTAAAATGCTACATCTATCTATGTCACAATGTATTTGTTGAGTAATTCGGTTTAAAAAAAATCATTTATATATTTAATACGGCTACATGAAAAGTTTTCTTTCCCCAGAAATTTAATTAATGATACTTGGATTTGTCTAAATGGGGATGTAAATAATTTTTCAAAAGAGTTCACGCTATAATACTCTGAGTGTCAGATATAAACTATAAAATTTATTTGTTTAAAAAGGTTGCAATAAGGTAATATGAAAAAATTTCAAAAATATTTTACTTTAAAACTGCTTTAGAATAATATTTTTCAAGAAAAATCATGACAAAATAATAGAAATTATGGACATACAAATAAAAACTAAATGGAGAAATTTATCAAATTACATTCAAACCAATAAAAATGCTAAAAATCAAATAATTTAAACATTTTAATCCTGCTACAAAATAAAACTTAATGAATAAAAGAATAATATTTTATATCAATACCTTTAGTTCTAGGTTATCTCGAATAAGTTCTTGTTGCTTATTTTCTAGTTCTTGAAGTTTACTTTGATATGATGCAACTTCCTGCCTCATTACACTAGCTGTATAACGACCAAAACGCTGCCATTCTCTAGCTAGTTTACGGCCTTTTTGTCTGTCATCATCCAAAAAGCAGCACAAATCTCTTAATTCCTGGTTGTCATCACGGAATCTTTGATTCATTTCATTCAAGTTACGTATTTCTTGCAAATGAGCCTATAATTGAAAAAAAAAAATATCAAGAAAAATTAGAAACTAAAATGGAAAAACTCAGCACAAATAGGAATCCTCTAATTTGGATAAAAAATGAAATTTTTAAATATATTATTAAAATTCTTATATTATAAAAGAACTTTAAAATAACAAAAGAAAACCATTTTAAAACATTTTCTTGCATGATAATTTTACTCTATCTGGATATTTACCTGCATTCTTTGGTTAATGTCCTTTACAAGAGCTCCATGGCTCATCATCAACTTCATATTTTCAGCCTCAGCTCTTCGTAGCTTTCGAACTAATTCTTGAGGAGGAAGGCGTAGCAGTTCTTCATCACTCATTCGAGCATTTGTTCCAGTAGCCATAATGCACAGAAAAAGGAAATTTCATTCACATAATTGAAAAGCAATGGAATGTATAATGGCCTTTCTTACAATTTACTGAAATTCAGGAATAAATGCCCTTTAAAACAAGAAAAAAAATACTGATATTAAACTGAAATATGGAATATTCAGAAACACAAAATTAACTCATTACATTGAAAATCAATCATTATCCTTAATTCTTCATGATACAGAAAATTTAAGAAAAACAAAACCTAATAGCTAAATTGTATAAACAACATGGTAACTTGTAAAATTTCTATGGAAATATTTCACTTTATAAATTGTAGAAGAAAGTTACATGAAATGTTTTAAAACGTCCATATAATAGATGGATAAACAATCAAAAGCATGAAGTTTTTCAATATTTAAAAAAATTGGGAAATATAAAAAAAATTGTGATGATAGAAACTACGATAACTGCAAAAATAAATCAAGAGAATCACCTTCACTAAAAATATTTCAAACAACAAGTTATTAAAAAATGGATGAATTTATATTTACACCTTCAAAATTTTGAAAAGGATATGCTTTAATGAAGAAAATCATTCAAAAAATAGTTACCAATAATCAAAGTTTTGATTTATTTTGACAGTCGCAAGTGATTTCGTCTGCTGGTTTTGTTTCATTAGCTTAGGAATTTTAATTAAATCAGTTAAAGTTACGGCAATGTTCTAAACCGGATACAAACATTTTTGTTTCTCTTCTCATTACCTGCCAGCAGCAATTTAATTTTTCATTCATTTCATTAAATGTTACAAATGTGAGAAATATGTTTTTGTGTTTGAAAAAAAAACTATATGTATATTTGGCAAAATTTGTTTTAAGAAACAAATAATAATATCAACTTCCTTGATAATGACACGGAATTTTCGTCACGTGGTGTGTTATTATTTACTAACAAAAGGTGTTGACGCATGTGTTGTAAAGCTGTAACAAAATTCATATAAGGCTGTTTCGTTTCTGCGAAAAGTTTACTGTGGAGTTCATTTCTATTTGATGTTAAATTATCCTTTAAGGCGTATTAAAATGATTATTAGGCTTTTTTCTTTAGTGTCTTTTATTGTTTTCGCGGAGAGTACGACTTCTAATTACATTCCAAAATATTTAGATGAACCTTCTGATAAAGGACAATTATGGGCCGTTCTTGTTGCTGGTTCTGATTCTTGGGATAATTATCGACATCAAGTAAGTTATGCAGATGAACCTCAGCTGCTTAGGTTGCATAAGAATATTTTTTGATATTATATCAAACCATTCAAATAATTCGAAATATCTTGTGTTCCTAGAAAAATCAGCCAGTTATCTATAAGTTTAATGTATTCTGTACTGAAATATTTTAAAATTACCTCCATTGCGTTTTTCATAAATTTTGAGTATTATGAAAAAAATTGTTTTGAATTTTTTTATTAATATATTGCAAAAGAATTTAAAAATATATATACTTATTTTGGACTAGTTAGCATTTTCCATCATTGTGTGCCTTAAAGTTAAAGACTAATATAATCCTTATTTTTTAAAAAAACTTATTAGTTTATAACTGAGCTCAATGTTATTATATTTTCTGTAGATGTATGCAATTTTAATAACTCCGTTTAGTTTCCCTCTATAAATAAGATTTTATAAAAGTTAATTCTTGGATATAATCTGAGTTATTGCAAGGTGTTTATTTTATTAAAAAAAATTATAATTCAAAATGAAAGCAGTTTGTACATTTTGTAGTTTTGGTTTAATTCTTTTTAAATGCTAATTTCAAACCACAGTAAAATCACACATTTCCTTTTAATATGTATCTTCTTTGACCATTTAATGTGTTGTATCATTTTTAATATATCTTTAATTGCTTTATTGTCTTTTTTTATGCAACCAGAAATAAAACATATTTGGTATGAAAGAGATTAAAATGCATGTATGAATTGAGTTACTTGTTAGTTTTTTACTACCAGAATATACATTTTAAAGATCTTTTCCTTATTTGAAAATAAAATTATCTTTTTTAAATGTTTTATTTCAGATTTATTGTTTGATACTGTATTTTTACTAATCAGCTAACTCACCTGAAATTTTGTTTGTAATTTATTTTGATTAAATCTCTTATGTGCATTTGAAATTCATGATTCCTTCAACAAAGAATGTTTTAACTTTATTTTCAAAAAGTTTTTTTAAATAATTTTTAATATCTTGCATCTGATTTACACTTAGTTGGTATGAGACTTGAATCTATTCTCATACCAAATTTGCATGAAGAGTACAACTATTCTCGTCATCCAATATATAGCTTTTTTCTTTCTTTCTGTTATACTGTAACTTCAATTCCATATTCCTTAAGCTTTGTTGATTTTAATTTAAAATTTGTGCAGAATAGTTAACTTTTTTATATTTCACCCAATAGCTTGGTAGATAAATTAAAGCTCCTTAATAAAAATCATTTAAAATATAACAAGCATAATTATTATGCATGGAACAGATCTATTGATTACCCAGTTTTTAACAAGATTTAGGTATTTTGAAGGAAATATAAATAATTAAATATTTAATAAAGTAATGAGAATGATGTGAATATCATTGCAACAAAAGGTAATGATAGTGGTATATTAAGCATAAAGATACTTTTTAAATGGCCAAAATAAAGAGAAAACCTATAACATCTCAATTTGCATCAAAAAATTTAAATTTTTTTTAAAAGCAATTATTTATTTAAGTTTATAAAATACATTTTAATGCTATAATATTTTTTAAAAACATGGTAATAAAACATCAGAATTTCACTTAATTTTTTCTTATTTTTAATTCTAATAAAAGTTTTTAAAATTACCCCTTAATATACTTTTCTTTTATCAAATTATGTGTGTGATAAATTTAGTGGCTCTAGGTTGATAAGTATGTGGCAAATTGTGTTTCACAAGAGGAACAGTTTTAATAAAATATTTTATTATGTGAAGGCTTATGATGTTTTATTAATTCAAAAGAGCTTCAATTTACTTTTTAACATTTAATATTTTGTCATTGCAGGCTGATGTATGTCATTCTTATCAAATTTTAAAGAATCATGGAATTCCTGATGAAAGAATAATTGTGATGATGAAGGATGATCTTGCATATAATACAGAGTATACATTGAACTTTTTAAAAAATAGTATTTAAAAATTTGGTTGCCTAAGTATTACATTAAATATATTTCTTTTTAAATTTCTTAGTAATCCTACTCCTGGTATAATCATCAATCATCCGGAAGGAAATGATGTTTATAAAGGTGTTCCAAAAGACTATACAGGACAAGTAAGATTTATTTGGAAATATAAATCCTTTATTCAATATATATACAGTGGCACAAATAATTGAGGATACACCTTACTTTTACTTGATAAATCCAACTTTCAATAGAAATAACACAGTAACTAGAAGTGCAAATGTGTTTTTATTTTCACATGTAATAAAAGGGTTAATTTACAGTAAAAATAATGAAAATCAACAAAAATATATCTAAAATTAAAAATTTCACAAGTATTTTAAATAAACATAGGCAGATTTTTACGTCAAAAAATTAAGGATACACCAATGAAATTTGTGTGACATATCGCATACAAAGACAATGTCAATATTTGGTTGCATGTCCTTTGGCTTTTATAATGTCCTCCAAACGTCTTGGTACCGATTCGACCAATTTTTTGGTGGTATGTGGAGATATTTTATTCCATTTTTCTTGTAACACTTGCTTTAAATGGGATTTGTTCCTAATTTGGTGTTTTGGACCGCTATTTCAAGTGTGCCCCTCAAATTTTCTATGACTTTGATGTCAGGGGACTGTGGTGGTGTATGCAATTTCTGTTTACAATGAAAAAGGCACCACATTTTGATATTACGTGCCGTATGTTTGAGGTCGTTGTCTTGCTGGAAAATTAAATTTCCATCTAAACCAAATTTTTTTCACTTTCTTTAAGCTTGTTGTTGAGTATATCTATATAAAGCTTATGATCCATTATGCTATCTATAAAAACTAAATTTCCTACACCATTTGAAGCTATACAACCACAAACCATGACTGAGTCACCAAAATGTTTAACTGTAGGATGTAAATCTTTTGGATCCAAATCGTTGTTCGACTTTCTCCAAACGGTGTGACGGCCATCACTTCCCAAAATGTTGAATTTACTTTTGTCACTAAATATAACTTTCTTCCAAAAGTTATCTGTCTTCAATTGATGAGTTTTGGCAAACTCCAAATGCTTTTTCTGATTTTGTAAGCTTATGAAAGGTTTCTTTCTCTCTACTCGACTGCTATATCCAGCATGTCTAATCACATTTCTCACAGTTTCAGCACTTACACTTCTGCCCATTATTCGAGAAGTTTCTGCAGCTAGTTCGACTTCACTTAGTTTAGGATCAATCTTGATATCTTTCAAAATTTTCCTTTTGGCTACATCACTCAGAATACTTTTCCTTCCTCTTCCACTTTTATTTTCAATTAATCCATCGCTTTTAATTCTTCCATTGATTTTCTGGACACACGAGTGGCTTCTACTGACAATTTCAGCTATTTCACGATAAGATTTTCCTTTCTTAAATAATCTTAGTACGAATTTTCTTACATCAATACTGGTCTCTCTCCGAGGACCCATTTTTCATTTAAAATTGTGACTTTAAATTTACCAACTTCAAAAGACAAAAGTAGAAGTCGAAAAGGTTTAAGATAAAATTAGCCAAACTTAAGTTATTATAGTAGCAAGCAGAAAAAAAATCTAGTTGCAGTTAAACAAAAATTTCAATGGTGTATCCTTAATTTTTTGAGGTAAAAATCTGCCTATGTTTATTTCAAATGCTTGTGAAATTTTTAATTTTAGATATATTTTTGTTGATTTTCGTTATTTTTACAGTAAATTAACCCTTTTGTTACGTGTGAAAGTAAAAACATGTTTGCACTTCTGGTTAATGTGTTATTTTGATTGAAAGTTGGATTTATCAAGTAAAAGTAAGATGTATCCTCAATCGTTTGTGCCACTGTATATATAAAATATCCCGAGGTGCTATTTTGCTTAACCATCATTTTAGCTTTAATTTTTTCTTTTATAAACGTCCGATGGTTAATTCAGGGCAAGAATTATAAAAGGTTAGATCATTTCCCAGAGGACGATAATTTTTATTAATACAACATTTCAGAACAATGCCATCTGTCAAGCTTTTGAAAAAATTGTCACAATTAATAATCAGTCAAAGGCCTACTTAACCACAAAAAGATGAGTGTGCAACCACTCATCAGCGTTTTCCACTTGCAAAGCTACACAGTAATATGTTTTCAGTCACACAATATTTTGGTTACTTCTATCATCTTCCTAGAGGAAATAACCTATCTTTCTGTTTGTTTAATATCCATGTTTTAATCCATTTAATATTTCCATGTAATTACTCCCCTCTGTAAATTTTCTCCTTTAACTCTAAATAATTTTTTTTTTTGAAGTCTCTTCGTCCTTCGTTTGCATTATTTTATCTTAGTTTTCAAACTGAAACTGTAAATATTAAAAAGTCCCTAGACATCACGCCACTAAAACCCTGTTATCTGAATAGTCTAATATTTGTAACAATTTGGTTAGACTCTCACAGAAATAATTAGGGACTATTATTTCTGTGGTAGTCTAACCAAATCTTCCACAGATACATGTATACATATAATGTATTTGGAAGTAGAAATCCTCCATTCAATATATTTAATATAGACTACACACTTAAAATTAATAACTTCCTTGACATATATTTATTGATAAATAGATAAAGCTCTTTTCAGAGTATGCAATAGTTTGCAGTGTATTGTTTCTAAATTCAAAATAAATAAAAAAGAAAGAAATTATGTAATTATTAATAGTTTATTATTTCTGATGAGTGAAATAATATTAGTTGACATACTTGGTTGTGCCAAAATTACTTTTGGATAATCATTATAACTACTTTTAAGAATAACTAACCTGAGAGAAATTAGCTTCTGAAAGATTTTAAGAAATTCTTGTAATAATCATATATTAGCAATTAATTATAAAAGTTGTCTTTTAAATCTATTGATTGTCAATTATAGGGTTAAACTTAAAATTCACCTATGGTATGTAGTTAATACATAAGTACTCACTTTAAAATGAATTTCAGTATTTTCAATTATTCAAAATTGTAGCTATTATAAATATCACTAACTTACCACTGGTGATTTGATAAATATCAATGAAATCGTTTCATACTTGTCAAATTCATACCAATAACTTTATGCTTGTCTTTTTCCTTATAAAGTTTTTTAATATTTTCCTGTTATAGAAGTGCTAATTGAAAAATAATTGTTTATATCTTTATTGATGAGTTTTTAAACATTAAAACTTAATTTCATTTTTGAATGAAAAATTATGATCATATGCTCAACCCACTGTTGTAATTTTTTATCATTTGTCATTAATTTTATTTCATTTCATTATTCTTCTTGTTTTAATTTTCTTTAAAGGATGTAACTCCAGAGAATTTCATGGCTGTTTTGAGAGGCGACCAAAAAGCTGTCGCTGGTATTGGAAGTGGAAAAGTTTTAAAAAGGTATTAAGTAAAAAGAATTATTTTAAATAATTGTTTATTATCTTTATTGATGAATTTAAAATAGTTAAATATAAATTCATAAGTAATTATATTTTGCAAATAGTAACTCCTGTATAAGAGATGCCAAATTTTTTTTATTGTTGCTTTACAGGACTTCGAAGATTTTACAATTCAAATAAATGTTTAATGTGTTTCAAATTATATTGTGATATGTGTATTCATACAAACACACACATACATAGTATATTCCCTTGTCACAATCCAATAGCTATTTTCTAAACTACTAAAACAGATATATAATTCTAAAGGAATCAATGTTTGAAATGGCATAAAACGTATTTACATTTCCAACAAGAAATGTATCTATGAAAAAATTATGAGTTTTATATTTTTAACTAGTCCTGCAATCATAATACAGAGTTGCCATGCCACTGGGAGAACCCAAAAAACACAAGGAATTTAAAAACTGACTTTAAAAAAATTGAAAATTTTCATTAAAACTGGGAATATTCTGGAAATTTTTTGTTTTATTTTTTTCCCCATCTAATGAATGCTGATATCTGATATTATGATTTGTATCTAGAGGAATGGCTGAGAAGTGATATCTGAAGTCCGGAAAGGTCAAATTTAATGTCCGAAAATAAATTGATTTCTAACTTTTTAGTTCGAAAACAATAATTTAAAGCTGAAATTTTCTAGGCATTAAAACTTGTTAGTCACATTTGTGCCTTAATGCATTCAATGATATGATGGGAATATTTTCACATATGTTCACTGAAATTGAAATAGCTAAAAATGTATGTTAGGCTGTATAAAATGTTCATACCTTATTTGTTAAAGATAAGTTGAATGAAACTGCTAGCTGAAATATCTATACAAATTCATGCATTAATGGGAAAAAAATTAATGAATTATATATATATATATATATATATATATA
>JAOUZG010040955.1:2553037-2563227 GCA_026289955.1 Argiope argentata | reverse complement strand
AGGAATTTGAAGAAGAATTATATTAACAGTTCTAAAAAATGTATATTTTGTGTCATTGATCTCGTTTTGAAATGCCCTGTTTTTCTCTCTTAATGGCGGGATTCCCATTCTAAAAAGATCATGAAACCAAATAAAAAATTTAATTTGTACAATATTAGAGAAGCTTATTATAAGCGTAAAAGTTATAAACATTTTTGACATTTTCGATTTGCAATAACATTTAGTTCCACAATCATTGATATTTCTAATGTAAAAGAAAATTGAACAAAGAGAAAGAAATAAGATGTTCGGCAATTCATTCACAGATTTTTCATAGAATTCTTTACAAGAAGTTTTCAGACGATTTCATATGTATCGATTGAATTATTTTTGCCTTATATTTCTTACAATTTCGACAATTTTATTAATTTTACAATTTCGACAATTTAAAATTTTATTAATTTTATAATTTTGACAATTTTATTAATTTTACAATTTTGACAATTTTATTAATCAGATAAAATTTCAAACATGGTTTGTGTTTATTTTGAACTAGCCGCCTTTGCCGACCAGTCGGTTCGCCAATATTAATGCCGACTAAAGGGTTAAATCATTTTTATATATAACTTGGTCTCATAATAAATTTTTCAGCAAAATATTTTTAAGCTTCAAATTTCGATAGTCATATAACTCACTTATTGATTTATTTTTTCTCGTGAGAGAACACGATATTGTTTTGGTAGAAAGTTTTGATGTCTCTGAAATATGCGGGTAAAAATAGTTTTATATGCTTTTACAAATTTTTCCTTGCTAATTATTACGTATGCTTGCTTGAAAGAAAATGCTTTTTTATTTCGCATGATTCATTAAAATGCGAAGAAAAATTACAATCACGAAGGTGAATTCTTTGATTTGCGCAAAATATTTTCTTCACATTGCTTTTTGTTCTTCGTTTCTTTGAAATGACGTCATTTTAAAAGTTCGTTTAAGATTTCTTGCTTTTAAATAATTAATCTCGCTCTCAGAAGATTATCGTTTGGTGCTTTTCTAAAAATTCTTTTTCAGTTTTAACTGTCGCAGTTTTGTAATATATTTTTATTTTGTATTTTTATTTATCTTAATTCTTTAATTGAATTATTAAATTTGATATTGCAAACGATTTTCACTTGCATTTATTGTTTAAAAAATATCACATTTCCTATTTAATTCATTTCATATAATCACGTGATGAAAATTGTATTTTTCTGTTTTAATTTTGGTAGTAATTAACTTTTTTTTTTAAATCAGAACTTCTGAAAATGTGATGGCAACATTTTATTAAAAGCTGATTTTTTTTTTTTTTTTTTTGAGATCCTGGAGAGAGATTCGTAGGTCAAAACATTAGTATCACTGAAAAGCTAATTTTTGGCGCTTTATCATGATGCAAAAATCAATTTTGTGCTGTAATATTTTCGGAAATTATAGCGAAAAAACGTTAAAATTTGGTTTATTTTTTAATTAATTAAAATTTTAATTAGAAATTCAAAAAAAGGGCTCCGAGGTGCACATTCCCGGTACCCAAGGTATACATGTACCAAATTTTGTAGCTGTAGGTCGAACGGTCTGGCCTGTACATCGCCAACACACACACACACACATTGTGCTTTATTATAAGTAAAGATGAATCTTATTTAGATGCAAGGTGTCCCAAAAAATGGTGTCATCGCTTATTTCTTTAACTATTACAGTTACAAATATATTTTCATCAATAAAGTTTCATCAAATAAGGTATATAAAAGTATGAAAATATTTTGCCTTCTTATTTAGAAGTTTATGATAAGAATTTATAAAACATTAAACTTTTATAGCGTCATTATAGCGAAAAAAATGTCAATTGGTAAAATGTTTTGTTACGTAGATCTATAAGGAAACAAAATTTCAAGCGTCTATCCATGAAATTTTACAATATAGTAAAAGTCAAATTTATTGAATTGGAACATTTTTTCCATACATCTGACAGTGTTTGAAGGAATCTTCCGTAATAATTTACGTGGATATTGCGTTTACTGCAAAAATAATAATTAAAATAATAGAATTCAAAAATAATAATGCATTCTTTGCTAACTATTCAAAATTGCAATTCTTTAGCATTATTTGTTATAATTAACCTGGTTCCTCATTTGTAGACAAAAAAAAGCTTTTTTTTCTGCCAAAGACTGTAGATCGAATACTAGAAAAAAATCCATTCCTTAATTCAGATGCAATGCCAATAAAGAATAATTTAATATATCGGTAATCAATGTTTATACTGTTGCATACAGAATAAAAATAATCAACAAATTTCAAAAAAAATATTGAAATCAAACATTTATAGAAAATTACGACGGTTAATGAACCTTTTGTAGGCAGAATGGATTTTTATCTTACCAAAAATTATAATTTTCAAGATTAATAGCTCTTTTTCAATTAAAGAGACATTCGTTGTGGTTATGTAACAGGTCATGAACTCTACGACTACTAAATGGACCCTAGTTACTTAATTGAAATCTTGATTTTTACTTGCACTCTAGAATGAAAAATAAACCAAAATGCCATATATCATTATTTCTATATCTTTTTTTTATAATGCCTCACCTTCAATGTTTCTCTTTTAGAAAGTTGGTTAGTTGTTAGAATTAAATTGCTCTAAAAGCACACTTTATCGAAGAATAATAAGAAATTCAGAAGAAAAAAAACAATATTTTTTTTATTACAATTAGGCTGGCTTTATAAATATAAATGCTATAAATCCAAATAATTCTGCAAATGCTCCTTGTTACAGAAATATATGAATTTTTGGGAAAATAAACAATTCCGAGCAAACAGTTTTATTTTCTTCTTCGGTATTCTTGCATTTCTCTAAGATATCTTAATTGATTATTTTCTCAAGTTTCTGTTCCCTACTTTATAAAATAGAAATTGCAACTATCGACCAACCTACATGAATAACATTATACTTGATTAACAAATTTCTTGCAAGTCATGATGATTAGATTATATATTTCTAGATAAATACTTGCATAGTATAAAAATGGATATTTTTTATTTCTGAAATAAATGTTTCCATCAAAATTTAGGTCCCTATAAATTTAAAAATAAGCAAATCTTTGAAAATTCTGCAGCTATTCACGTGAAATTTTGTATGTGCATAAGTCAATTTTTAAAAGAAACATTTTATTAATATCATTTATTTATGATATTCAAGACATACAAAAACTTTTTAAAAAAACAGCATCAACTTACATAGAGTCAAAGATTTTTCATATCATTTCCCCACTTTATATAACGAAACTTAGTTATATTAATTATATTCTTAGGTACAACATTTAGCGAAATAAAAGTTCTACTTTTTTGGGATACCCTCTGTAGTCATTAACTTCAAATGCAGTTTTTTCATAAATAATACTTTATGCACATAAAAATATTTAGAAAAGAATATTAATTTAAATTTATTGTTTGTTTGTTTTTATCTTGAACATAAAAATATTTTTCTTATTTCTTTAATAAGGTGTGTGAATTCAGACCTTGTTATTTTTGAGAAGGGGTATTGTTTTGTTGCATCATGTCTTAATAAATTAATTTACTTGCCGATTTAGTTTGAATTCTGAACGAAGACAATTTCTATTTAATGCTAAAAAAATGAAATTTCTGATTGTAAGTTAATTTTTTTAAAAAAAAACTTTATATAACCTATTAAAAGATTAATTTTTTTTTCAATAACATCTTCCAGAGCCATTTTCAAACACGAATGACATGATAGTGAAGTGTTTAGAAGTATGTAAACAAACATTGAACGACACAGTATCACACTCTTCTTTTTCGGAACTACAAGATTAGACTGTTCTGAAAGATTAAAAAAAAAAGGAATTCTGATATTTTTCTTTTATTTTCCCGAACTAAAGTGTCTTTTTCGATATTCTGAAGATAAGATGAGTCTTACAATTAGTTGTGAAAACGTTTAACAACTATTATCGTTTATTTTATCGCCTAAATAAAGGAGGGGCTTCTGAGAACGAAATCTGACAGGCTAGAATTTTATCTTTTAAAAAAGATACAAAAGAAAGCTTTTTTTAAAAAAAGAAATTTTGCTGATTTTTCAAAAGTGCAAAAGTATTGACTTTGATTTCGTCCTATTCCAAACTCCATTTTGGAATTTTACTTATCTTTAATGGTATAAAAGTTTTCATTTTTTTTTCGAAGCATAGCTTCTCTAATCAAAACTCTCTCTCTCTCTCTCATCCTTTACATACACTATAAAAATATTATAGCAGATCAGCATATAGAATCAAAACAAATTCTAATATGTTCAAAGAATAATGAAATCAACCTAAGACAACAAAATTCAGTTGTAATTTTCCAAGTAAATTTACAATTAATAACCGCAAAAAAGTTTAAAAAATAAATTAGGGAATATCATAAAATATTTTGGCAATTTAATATCGCGCACCAAATCAACATGAAAATAAAACAATTAATCTTATTTCCGACAAATTTTTTATTCCAAGCGATTTTTTTGAAATAATTTTCAAATGGTTAAAGATTTCAGTTGTAGACAACTAATTTATTAATGATAAATTTTCTTTTAGATTCATATAATTTTATTGAATTTATCTGATTTTCGATTTTTTATTTATAGTGACCATTTACAAAAAAAAATAATTAATCAATTTTATTCTGCTTCTGGGAAGATATTTTTAAGCAACTTTATGGACTTATTTGCAATCTGCTGTTTCGATGGGATTAGGGCTGGCTGTATTTTTAGTTAAATGTTTTATTTAACTAGGTCTCTTAATAGCTTTGCCAGAAATATATCTTTTATCTTCAAATTTTGATAATCATATAACTGATACCGTTATGTGTACCACGCCACGTTAGACTTATCCCGTTCTATTGTATTAAAAATCTCTAATTTCTTGCCGATTCTCTTAATTTTAAATTGAAGAAAAAAAGTTTAAATCGATTTAAATAAAAATATTTGCTGAAACCAAACATAGGAAAAAACGAGCATAAAGGAAATCTATAGAATCACTCAACATTGAAATATTGCACTGCAAAATATGCTTTTGCAATTCTCACTGTCTACGGTGACTAAGTGGTAAGGTATTGTCCTCAAAACTGAGGGGTTTCAAATTCGAGACCCGATTCTATTGAAGAACTCTCGTGTAAGCGTCCCTAGAGAATGCGAAATTCGTCGGAGCAAAACGTCTTTTCGCTGGTGTGGTGTGGAATCTTAGATTAGAGGTACCATATCAGGGATTTTTCTCGTCATTTGAGAGATATTCAGTGTTAAGAAGTCCGTCCCAAAATAGTCCAAGTGTTGCTTTAAAGCAGAAAGCCTCAATATACCTAAACTAAGTCGTTATTATTTATTCAATATCTTAAAAAATTATTTCAATAAAAATTTCTCTAATTCATCATAAAATTAAATTTTTAGTTTTATTTTTTAAATATTTAAATAACATAAATCCTGTCATATCCTGTGAAATATTCTGGACAATATACATTTAACACATTCGCTGCCACCAAAATTTATATATCCATCCTCAGAAGCCGAATTTAAAAAAAAGTGTTTTAATGATTAAAAACGTTCCTAATATTTTAATAGTAAAGCCATAAAAAAAGAAAAACCTTTTATTTTCGTGTTTAGTAAAAATAATGCTTCACTAACGTGCCACAAAAACCTCATCGTTCAACCTCCAAATCCGAACTAAAACTAAAGCAGTTTACTTATCATACTCGATTGTCGCCCCAGAGCGTCACCGGCATGGGAGGTAGCGCCATGCTGATGCGCCAGCGCGTCAGCGGTAGCGAATGTGTTAAGCAAATAAAAGATAAAAATGAAATCTACTATGCATATTTCAAATATCATGTCAGAACATAATTTCTTGAGCGGCCAAGCCCCATGTGCTCATGCAAGTAAATTTATATATTTAGACACTTTAATCGTTTCATTGAATTATTCACTTTAGTACTGCAAAAGATCCAAAAAACTTTGTCTCGCATTTATTTTTTAAAAAATATCGAGTTTCCTATTTATTTCATTTCATATAATCATGTGTTGAAAATGACATTTTTCTAGGTTTTATTAACTTATAATTAACTAGGTAGATTAATAATTAGGTAGTAATTAACTTATTTTTTAATCAGAGCTTTTGTAAATGCAATGACAACGTGTTATTAAAAGTTGATGTTTTTGAGATGCTCGTGCAGTTAATAGTTTTTTTTTTCGCCTTTGGATTTTTGTTGACGCCAAAAATCTCATCCCCAAAACAACATCATGTTCAGACGTGATGATAAAGAAGAAACTTTTATATCTATTGTATCTATAAAAATTTTAATTGAAATTTCAAGAATAGTTTCCAGATGTAAATTTTCATTTTCCTAAGTGAAAAATGTCCAATTTAGGTCAGTTATTGCAGATTAGATGGTCTAACCTGTTGAGCGTCAACACATACGCGTGCATGGACATATGTGCAAACTCAAAGAATCCCTTTTCTTTGACTCCAAATCATCACACGATTAAATATTTGAAGAAATAATGAAATCGGTTCGAATTCAGAGCAACAATGTAACTCATTGTTGGAAATTAGGTGAAAAATATTCCTTAAAAAATAATTGAAACTCATCAACAGTTTGTACGTCTATTAAATTGATATCATTAAAAAGACAAATTTTTAAAACGATGTATAGTTTATTTTTATACAATAATATTTTTAGAATTTATAGTGAAAAAAATCCAAAAATTTATCCTAATTTTTACTTGATTAAAATTATATATCAAAAAATCGCCCTGTGATGCATATTCCTTTCCATGATATCAACAGGGGCTCAAGCAATTAAGAATAAGCTTTGTTTTTACTTAATAAATCCGATTTTCGATATAAATTACACACTACCGAGAAGTGCAAACATATTTTTTTTACACAAAACAAAGGGTATTATTTAAAGTAAAAATAAAGAAAATCAAAGGAAAATTTCTCAATTGAAAATTTTCAGAAGCATTTTAAATAAACATACGCAGATTTTTGCCTCAAAAAATTGAGAATACACCAATGGAAGTTTTGTAATACCTTGCATAGAAAGAAATGTCAATATTTTATTGTAAATCTTTTGGCTTTTATAATAGCCTTTAAACTTTCTGATACCGATTCGAATAATTTTTGGTAGTAACTGAAGATATTTTATTCCATTCGTCTTGCAACACTTGTTTTAAATGGATTATGTTCAGGGTCCGACTTAGCCTAGTTGGGCCCCGGGGCAAAAACATTTGGGGGTCCCTTCTGCTTTATTACTTAAGTAATGGAGAACATTAATTAAAAAAGGACACATAGAATAAAATTTTTATTCGGTTTGGGGGGCCCTACATATGTGAGGACCCGGGGCAACTGCCCCCATATGCCCCTGCCTTAGTCAGGCCCTGGCTATGTTTCTAATTTTATACTTTTGAATATGGCCCACAGATATTCAATGGCATATTGATGTCTAAGTACTGTGGTGGCATTTGTGACTACTGTTTACGATGTAAAAGATACTCCATTTTGGCATTACGTAAGTATTACATTATTATTACAGTTTCCGAAAAACTTTAAATACAAACATTATTCGTCTTAAGGAGGCTCTAATTGGCTAATAGGATTTTTTTCATCTCCAATATTAACCCTTTGCACCCCAAAAAATAATTAGAGTGGCAAAATTAATCATCTAATACAAAGATTTTTTATTGCTATAAAAATAAATATACATAATTCTTTTAAGTCGAATTTCTTTGAAAAATTAATCTACATCTCTTATCTATAATGTAGGAATTTTTAACAATTAAATTTGAAAAAAAACCAAATGAAACGTCAAAAATGATGCACAATCTTGAATGGTGAGTCAGAGACACCATCGGAGTGTAAAGGGTTAAAAAACTTTTAGTAAAAGGAAAAATTCACTTCCGCCCATCATTTCAACCCCCTTTGCCATTACATAAGCCACATACATAAGCCACTTACATAAGCCATTTACGAACTCGCTCGAGATTTTTACATTTCTAACAGCGTGTTCCAAGCCCTTTAAAATCCAAATGAAGCTTTAGTTATCCTTTTCATAAGATAATGTGGAAAAAGTGCTACAAGCTTATACATATTATAAACTTTTGAACGAAAGGTGGTTTGGGGGGTCTAGGGACCATGATCGGTAAAGGATTAAATGAAATTTTCCCAAAGTCTTACAATGAGAGCCATTGCAATAGGTAATCCTCCTACAGGATCCTAACTTAAACGCAGAATATTTCAGTGGTTGAAATTAGAGTACTCTGTCCTAATATATATATATATATATATTTTCATTGTGTACATTAAAGAAGAGATTTTGAGATTTCTCTGGGAAAATGAAGAGTGGTGAGGAGACAAGTGACCGTTGAAAATATTTTAAAGAAATATGAGCTTTCATATGAAATAAAAACTGATTATATCGAACCATAAGTTTAGATTTGGGTTTGGTTCCTTTATATCCCTAATTATTTTAAATATAGTATGAATATATAATAATTATGGTTTTGCAACTTACTGATTTATATCAAGTGAAATTAATATTCATAACAATACAAGATTTCACTGCCAAAAATAGGAATACTAATAAAAACTCGAATGAAAACAAACACGTCTCGTGCGAGCTAATCTTGACACTTGTGATGCTGACATCTCTGTTTACCAATCATAAGGTTCTTCTTATCACTCGACAGACAATGGATCCGTATGATAATTGGTGTGACTCTGGAGAGGAGAAATGAAAACAAGGGTTACATTTTATCTTTTTTGTCCGCGTATAAAACTAGCTGTCGATCGATTGGCAACTACTTCCTCGATTAGCGACTTCAGAGTAATTCGTAATCGTTGGTGAACATGGATTTCAAGTGTGCTGCTGTCTTGTTGGTGGTTGCATTTGTTGCAACCACTGCTGCTTTCTCTAAAATTCCAAAATATTTGGAAGAACCTGCTGCAGGTGGAAAGTTGTGGGCTGTTCTTGTAGCTGGATCTGATACTTGGGATAATTATCGTCACCAGGTGAGTATATGAGTTTACAGTTTCAATACAAAGTAGAATTACTATTATTATTCTAATTCCTTATATAAATACTTTGATAATGTGTTTTGAAATAAGCTGATGCTTAAAAGAATCTACTTCTATTGAAACCTGGAGTATTTCCATCGCTTGTATTTAATGCAGCATCATAAATTAAACTTTTCTGAAGCGAAAATTAAACCTTCAATGATTTTTTTAAAAAAAAACGAAGTTTCATTGTAATTTTAAGATTAAAGATTAAACAGGAATTAATTGTAATTAAATTGATTATTTAATATAAAAATATCAGTCAATAGCTTTAATTCTTTGTTCCCATTAACTTGTAAATTTATGTTAATTTCTGTCGTTCATTGTTTTACTTTTACAATGATATGCAATTAAAAATATAAATGATTAATTAAAAAAACTAAATAAAAGTTACTTAAAATAATTAGAATATTGATGGTAGGAATATCGTTCACAATTTTATTTTATTTGCGTGAGTATTTTTATAGAGAAATTAAGTTCAAAATTATTGCTTTGAGATAACCTAAATAAATGCATGGAAATTTCTGTAACATAATTCTAAAAACTTAAAAAAGAAATTAAATGTGAAAAACAGTATTATTATGCTATTTATTGAATTTTGCCGTCGAAACTTAAAAAATAACCATAACAGTTCTTTAAAATCAATGCACTTCTTATTAAGATTCTGGTTTTTATTCAAAGACTTCAGAAGTTTCTTTGAAGATATTTTCATTGGAACTTCAGATTATATTATACTTATTATTAAGTGAACAGATTTCATAAGCATTAAATAGCCTTTAAATCTGTTTGTATTTTTATTTATACATATAGCTCTATTCTTTATCATTTGAGAAACATTGATTTATTTATTTGAAGCTTTGCACATTTGACATGGGAATAAACAAATTGTTTGGCGGTCTTCACTTTAATTTGAAAAAAAAATTAAAGTGATTTTTCTAAATAAATTCAATCACGCGAGTTTTATGCAGCAAGAAACGAAAATATTTTTTTATGGATTGAGATACGATATAACTCAAATAAATTTCGAAACCATTTGTGTGAGATCAAAATATTTTTTGACACTTAGACTGATTATTCCGATTCCATAGTTGACAATAATAT